>JAOTQH010266903.1:0-10916 GCA_025631255.1 Cornus kousa | reverse complement strand
GGTAAAGTAAGATAGATAAAGGTTCTAGAATACCTAAGCTTAACGAGTTTAAATGCGCACTTTTCAGTGCTCATCAAGAATCTCATCAGGAAATTTATTAGCAAATTGTAGTGACCTGTCAATTAGACGTATTTGTCCTTGATAAATGTAGTAACCAAGAAACTGAACTTTGGTTTCGAATAGCTGAATCTTGGAGGCAAAATTTTTTTTTGGATGATTGCTAGAAACGATTTCAAATGTTTCTAGTGTTCATCAATTGACTTAGCAAAAATTAGAATATCATCAATATATACTAGGAGAAACGACTGTAGGGATTGAAAATATCATTCATGATATTCTGGAATTTACTAGGAGCATTTTTTAACCTAAAATATATGACTTTCCACTCATAATGTCCAAAGGGAGTAGTGAAGGAGGTTTTGTACCTGTGTTTTCTACTAAGTCGAATTTGCCAAAATCCAAATTTCATGTCAAATTTAGAAAAGATAACTGCCTGACTTAGTCTGTTAATAAGGTCTTCCTTATCGGGAATAGGATATCTAATCCATTTTAAACCTTATTCAGAGGTTTGTAATTAAGACTAGACGGGGAACTCCTCTTTCTATTTCAGAGTTTTTCTAAACATAAAAAAGGCACGACCAAGGTGATTTACTTTTCTTAATGATTTTTTTTTCTGAGAAGATCTTCGATTTCTTTTTTGCAGAATTCCATGACTTTCGGGCTCATTTGAATTGGTCTTGCTTTAGTGGGGATATTTTTTTCTTTAAATCCTTTAATATAAGGTAGCTTGACTAAGTGTCGTTTTCTATGCCAGAAGGCAGTTGGAAGACTAGACATAACTAGACAATTTTTTTATTCCCATTTCCTTTAATAAATTGTCTAGTTATGTCATTTCTTTTTTATTCTTGTTTCCTTTAATAAATTGTCTAGTTCTGTCCTTTCCTTAATGGTATGAAGAGAACGAATAAGTTTCTTAAAATAAAGAAAAGGAAAAATTAATTAACTAATTACCTTAGGATTAGATTCTAAAGTTATAATAATAAAAAAAAAAAAAAACAGAGAGAAAAAAAAGAGAGCACTATTTATAGTCGATTATTGTGGAAATAGTTGGTTAGTCCACGGTTTAAAGGGCAATATTGGCCCAACTTATGACTTGAGGATGGTTGGGATCCAATAGTAAGAAAAATATCGGCCCATAGCACGAGTCAGGCCCATGTCCATCTATATGAAATTGTCGTGTATTGTTACATATCAACACACGCATAAAAGCCTGCCTTCGTCGAAGTCCATAAGTACATAGCTTTTGTGACTATAGTGGAGTAGAAACCATCTAAGGGGGCAAAAACTAGGGCAAGCGAGAAGATGATCATTCCAGTACGTTGCTTCACCTGCGGGAAGGTAATTTATATTTAAATAGTCAATTAATGTTCCTCTTGGGTTTCTGATGGATGTTCTTTGTTTTTATTTTGGAGGGTCGTATGGCAGCTTTTTTGCCCTAATTTTTGTTGCTTTAGGGTTTTTTTTATTTGTTCGGTATAAAATAAATATTTTTCTAGTTAATTTGGGTTTTTCTTTTTTAGGTCATTGGAAACAAATGGGATACTTATCTTGATCTTCTTCAAGCGGATTATACTGAAGGGTGAGTAAAACTATATACTCTTTTTTTTACTTATTGTTGATTGTTAAATTCAAAATTGGAATTCCCTATAAATATTATGTTTGTGTTTCAGTGGGCCATCCCAGCTTTGTGATTTTGTTTCTTCGTGTCTGATATATTTGGGTATTTATTTATTTTTTTTGTGTTGATTTTGGTTAAATTCACCAGAATCTTTTCTGGGACGAAGAATTTGCATTAACAGAACCAAACTATGTATTCATGTTGTTTTTGGGGTTTTTGTTTTTTGCATTGTGCACTCCACTTTTTGAGCTTGACTATTGTTATGAATATTCATTTTCGGTATTCTTTTTTATCTTGTGTGAACAGTTGGTGCAGAATTAGTTTAAAGTATTGTTCTTGTTTGTGTCGCAAGCTTGTGAGGTTAAACTTCATTGTGCTATACCCTTCTTATATATAGAGTGTAGGGTCTGTTTTGTTTTTCTTATTCGTTTGATGGAGATGATCGTGGAATCAATCCCTTGAACAAATCCAACCATTGATCAGATTTTTTTTTTTTTTTTTTCCAATCAGGTAATAGGCCAAAACATTAAACAAAGCATATAAAAGACATTTTTTTTGATAAGTAAGATTTCATTGAAGAGCCCCCAAAAGGGGGATGCGGCCCAGAACAACTGCACTTATAGCCTCAAAGATTAATCCACTTGATCTTTCTTGTTACATAGTCAGTTATCAGTGAAATTGAGCAAAGAAATGTTACATGGTTCCTGCTGCAGCAGTGCTACAAGATGCTTAGGGTCTGCTTGATTCAATTTTCTAAAAACGGTTCTCAAGAACTCAAAACTGTTTTCAGAAAACTATAAAAGACATTTCTCTAAAATAGATCATTTTTTATATGGAGTTTTCAGTTACTGTCAACAAAACAGATTTTTGAACAGTTTTCTGATTTTTAGTTCTCATAAAAGAGAAAACTGTTCTAAAACAAAAACCAGGCAGACCCTTAATAGCTAGCTGAGTTCTGATAGAAATGGTAGAAAATTGAATATTCAAAATATAGTGTACTGGAGAACTCGGTTTGTCCAATATATATATATATATACACACACGCACCGCACGCATATGTACTGTTTTGCTATTTGAGTTTGAACACCTTTTGAGAGTTATTGCTGAAAAATACAAAATCAGAAATCATTCTACAAAAGCACTCGACATAAAGAAATGTTATAGCAAACCACACCACACAATATTTAAAATTAAAGAGTATGCATTCAACCATTTCCTTTGCACAGCATAATCATGATCTCTAATTGTAACATTAAATTGCTTGGTATGCAGAGATGCTCTTGATGCGCTGGGGTTGGTTCGTTATTGCTGTAGACGAATGCTTATGACTCATGTTGACCTCATCGAGAAGCTTTTGAACTACAACAGTACTCTCTCTCTCTCTCTCTCTCTCTCTCACACACACAGAGACACACGGAAAAAAAAAAAAAAAAACACTACAAAATGTGTGCTGCTTTGGATTTTGTGTTTATTTATTTCTTTTTTGGGTGTTGTGTGGTGGGGATCAGGATTAACAATGGGCAGGAGGTGGGGCATCCTCTTCTGGTGAATTTTCTAGTATCCACTAGTGGCAGGCCTAAATTTTGCCATCTTGCCATAAATATAAGGATGAAAAATACCATTTGATGGATGTGAAATTTTGGTAGACAAAGTGTAATAAAAAGTTTTTTTGATTTACAGAGTTTCAACTTTGTCGTTTTGAGACTATTATCTTGATGAACACATGCTCAAAAGTTTCCCACTGTCTGGAGATTTCAATCAGAAATAATGGCTGAAGATTTAAACAAGCTCATATTTTTAACTAGTAATTTTGTGTGCATTAAATTAGACCATTCAGTTTTATACTCACATTAAGGTGAAGAATATGGGGTTTTTTTTTTTTTTTTTTAAATTAGTTCATTGTAGGGAGCTAGGTCATTGCATATGCGGGTGAAAATTTGGTTAAAAGAATTGGATTCCTCTCTTATTTAAACTAACTTCGGATTTTGTTGCAGCTCTGGAGAAGTCGGAGGGCACCTGAGGAGGATTATGGAGTTGCAAGAAAGAATTTTGTTAGTGTGAAAGCGTGGTTTTTGTGTTTTTTGTTCAGTTTTTAATGAATTACATTTCATGGAATTCATGTTTGGAATAGTATGAAGCAACACATATTTGGGAAAGACAAAAAGGGCATCTGCTTTTAACGTGTCTGTTCATCATACTTACTGTTTTTGTTTATGAATTGTTTGTTTGTGTATGAAATCTATCAACTTTGATGTAATGCCAGTAGAGGTCCGGGTTCTATGACAGGAAAGGTTATACTTCATTCTGTTAGAAGTAGAACCAGGAAAGGCTATATATTTCATTCTGTTAGAAGTAGAACCAGGAAAGGCTATATATTTCATTCTGTTATGATGGTTGTTTATGGACTATAAAAAATATGCATGCGTGGATTGACAAAAAGTTGGAACTCTGAGCTACTTACTACGGGCCTGATTGGTAAGGGTTTTGTTTTTGTTTTTTTTCGGGTACTGTAGTAGTGCACAGTGGAAAAAAACAATGTTTGTTGTGCTTTTGTTTTTTGTTTTTCACGTTTCGTGAATAGTGGCTAAAAATTGAAATACTAATAGGGTGTTTTTACATGTTTCAATAGTAACTGTTTTCCGTTTTTGTTTATTATTTAAATATAATGAGTGTTTATATGTAGTACATCGGCCCGGAATTGGAACTTAAAATGTTAATCATTTGCAAAGCCCCTCTCTTTCTATAAAACCCTCTCTCAAATACCCATCTATTCCTAACTCTACAGAACTTCGATTTCCATTGATATTAGATCCATAATCAACAGTTGGAGGATTTGATTTTGTGCGTGCGTTTGTGCTGTGTGTTTATGTTTAGATGAAGCAGTAGAATCAAACTGAATCGTATTGATTGATGCTGATAAATTAGAACATTATTTATTCCAAATAACTATTATGACCAAATTTTTGATCCCATGACATCAATTCACTGCCTCCTAAATTCACAGGACCATGAAAGAGCAAAATGAAAAAAAAGAAAGAAAAAGCATACAACTTAAAAAGAAACTGCTGCAAGTAACCACGACTTTATTTTCAGATTTGATCAAGAAGACATCACCCCAAACTGGATTTCCAGATCGCATCCCAAGAAAGGACAGAGTGACATTTTCTTGATTAGATCTTCTCCACGAGTTTCTTAATTAGATCACCTACCATGTAAAAAACTCCCGAGACCAAAATGGCATTATTGACATAGTACAGTAGAGACTTGAAATGCCTGAAGAATTTGGGAGGAGCTAGTACCGCGATGCACAAAAGAGAAGCGGCTGCAACTGGCACGAACTTTAGGCCCCTATTGTCACTCTTCCAAAATGTGAAGCCACCATATGTTACATGAGGCAGTAAGCCGAAAACTAGGAATGATAACACAGCAACTGTAACAAGAAGTAAGAAATTTTCTCGCTGCCCCTGTACTTTTTGGTACCGATCTGCTTCTAGGTTTCTTTCATTTGAGCTGCCCTTAGGACCATCATTTTTGAGTTCCATAAACTGTAGGGTAGCAGATGAGTTAAAGATGCAATAAAAAACTATAAATGCAAAAAAGGGTAATGTTGATGTGCAAGAAAACACACCCACACACACACACTACTGGTAGCCAACAACTGTTTGTAGCAATGTTGCTTTCGGAGTCTTACTCACATTATGACCAATGATGAAAAGCCCACCAATCAGATTTGCCAATCCCAAAGCTAAAATATTCACTGCAACAACCCAATACAAAATCTTTTAGCAAAATGTGAACTATTTCATGAAATAAAAGGACAGAGGAACAGTTAATATAAGCAACTATAACTACAAGAAATTTGAATTTCAACAATTTGGTTTCCAAAATGAAAGAAAAACAATAGATGTAAAACAGTACAACTTATTCCATGCACACGGTATCTCATTTTGTTTGTTATAATTTACTTATTTATACAAATAACCCAAAGAATGTCATTAATATAATCTTCTGAACACAATTAACAACTACTGCTTTAATTTATCAGAATCTTCATCAATAATATTATTATCTATATGTTGAATGTAAACATGGGCTGAATGTATAACATCAATATAATTAATGGGAGTTGACGAGTAACACTTGGAAATAGACAAAATTCCGGCTGATGCATATGAAACTTAGTACCTATATCATCATCATCCTTGCCTTTATCCCGTTCCAATGGAAGAAAATAGAAGTTCTGAACACTTACATGTGGTAGCATCAGCGACAGCAGCAGATGACACAACACCTAAGTTTGCAATTGATTCCACTAAACCGCCATAGACAATGCTTACAGTTACCGCCATAAACATAAAGAAAATATGTGTTGTGCTCTGAAACTCTCCTGGTTTGACTTGCCCTGCTTCAAGCATTGTTGCATCAGTTCCTGCATTATTGTGTTTTGGAACAACTGTCCGAGATCTCAAATATATGTCAAGAAAGTAGTATGAAATGTTTGTAATATGAAAATTATGCAAAAGAATATTAAAGCCTTTCATCACTAACTTATAATCTACACAAATCCCAATTGAAAGCTGTTACTAATTTATACATGATAATCTTAGCAGTCTACTTTGGAGCTTCAGTCAACTGGTATTATAAGACCAGGAAATTAATCTCCTGCATTGGACTGTATTTTGATATATATAGACACACATACACACACACACACATATAATATAATCCACTTCTGATTCATAAGTACAATATACACCAGAAATAGTTTATTGTCAAATTTAAGACTAGATGGCAATTGGAAGAGAATAGCATGACTAGACACCGGAGAGATTATAGTTTACATACCTTCAGGCTTTTTGGCTTCGACATTATTTGTCTCTCTAATTTCAGTATTTTCTGGTTTTGGGTGAAATGCAGCCCCTTTCGCGGTTTCTTCATCTGCATAAGTATTCAATTTTCTATTCATTAGGAAGAGAATATATAGCACAACTAGAGACCAGAGTACGATCATAGTTTACATACCTTCAGGATTTTTGTCTTCAAAATTCTGTGCATCTTCAATTTCACTCTCTGGCTTTGTGGGAAGTGCAGCCCCTTTCATGGTTTTTTCATCTGCATAAGTACCAATTTTCTATTCATGTTGGTGATAGCTGCCAACCTTAAAGTGATAAGATACTAAACAAAATATTATAGAAAGAAAAAAAAAAAAAAAGAGGCAATAATTATAGAATTTCAGTTCCTATGTAAAAGACATCTTTTTGTTAGAATGTATCTCCAAACAATTTCTTAACATTTTCCCCTTGAAAGACGAACTCTAATATTATCTGTTTAATTGCATTACCTGGTTTCTCTTCTACATTGTTTTTCTGATACCCAGGCGACACAGGTCCTTGAAATGTAGGTGTTCCAATCTGTTCTGGGCCGTGCAACACTACAGTGGTCGGACCACTTACAACTCCATTTATGCACATTGTTTGACCAAGCCACAGAGTTACATGGAGTGATAGAGCAAGATCACTTTGATCAGGAAGTACTTTATTCGAGACATGATATGAATCAGGTGTGTCAATGTCATTTTTGTTCACATTTCCTGAACAAGCAAATCAAGCACAAACTTGTATGTAACATGTAACTTGTTGTAGCATAAAGTAGTTATAGACATTAGAAAAGTAATTCAATAATAGTGGATACTCCGATTTAGAGTTCTAAAAATGAGTTAAAAGAAGAATAAATTAAGGTTCTTGTTGCAGAATATTACCTTGCTCGATCACCAGATTCCCCTTCTCATATGCAATTTCAGACGGGGGAGGATTTTCAGTTGCAACAGGTTCTTGTTGAGAATTTGGTGTGTTCTTATCCGTTCTTCCATAACCAAAAATCCGAAATGGATTACAACCACTCCCTGCTTGTTTTAAGAAAATAATTAAGATTGTGTAAGTAATATGATTTACAAGTCCCTGATGTTAATATGATTGAAGGACTAATTCCAATTCCTTGAGAATTCTCATCCTAAGTCTCCCTTCTCATTTATAGATAGAAAATCTTTTCTATTTATGGTAACTTGAGCAATGCAAGAGTTTAGTCTTTCAAAACTCCAAGATGTCTTGGACTTCAAAACACAGGAGGTTAGAACTCTTTTCACTGGAAAATTCACCTAAATAAATGTATTTCTTTTAGAGGATCTCTGTTATATGATTATCAAAAGAATATCAATGGCTATGATGAACATTTGAGCAGAAAAAACAAACAGAGAAGAGTGATCTGAAGGTGTGAATTGGTTGAAAGATGCTATGACATTAACTGCTGCTGTCATATATATATATATATATTTCATTGACTAGAAACATACTCACATACTTACTTTTGTCCATATGGATACTTGAGCCCTCGACCATTTACTTTGGAAGGTGAGGATGTACCATCCAGCTACAAGGCCTTTGTAACTGTGACTGCCAATAACAATTAACCAAGGAAAATGCCAAATCTTTTTATGACAAGTTTTGTTGTAAACATGTTTATTTTTGGCTTAAGTTGGCCACAACTAAAGCATAATGGTCCCTTATATGGTGACTATATATGATGATAAAAACTATGCCATTATATTACCTTATCAAATTTGGCACTCACTCCTTATCAAATTATAGTTCACATACCTTCAGACTTTTTGGCTTCAACATCCTCTATCTCATTAATTTCACTTTCTGGTTTTGTGGGAAGTGCAGCAGCGCCTTCTATGCTTTTTTCATCTGCATATATAATTTTTGAGTAAGCCATTTTTTATAGTCATCAGGTTCTAACAATTTGAAGATATTATCATCCTTTGATAATCTGTTCCTGACACTTTATTCAAGATACGAGATGGATCAGAAATGTCATTTTTGTTCGCATGCTGCATATGAACCTTTTTTTTTTGGGGGTGATTAAAATTTAAATTACTGCCAAAAAAAAAAAAAAAAAAAAAAGTAAAACAAGTTTAGCAGAATAAAGCACTGCAGATAATGTATTACCTTGCTCAATCACCACCTTCCCTTTCTCGTATGCAATATCAGAGGGGGGAAGATTTTCTGTTGCAGCAGGTTCTTGTTGAGGAATTTGTGTGCTCTTATCCGTTCTTCCAAACCCGAAAATCCGAAATAGATTGAAACCACTCCCTGCTTAATTTAAGTAATTAATTAAGATCATATCAGTAATATGACCTCTGATGCTTTATAGATTTAGAATTAGCAGTGTTTGTGCATTGCAAATCTTTTGTAATTGACCAATGCAAGGTTACGGATCTTAATATGATAAAAGATTAATTCCAATTCCTTGAGGCTTATTGTTACAAGAGGGAGTTTGTCCCACATCGGATCCGGATGACAAACTCACACTCGTTACAATTAGTATCAGAGCCACAAAAGAATGAATGGATATAAATGAGTGTATATACAACACTAGCCAATAACTTCATATTTATTTATTTTAATAAACCCACCCGTTGCACTTATCACCCTAGGTCTCCTTTTCTATTTACGGTAGCTCGAGGCCTGAGCGATGCAAGTCCTAGAATTTCAAAACTCAAAAAATTTGGCACTCACTTTTTGCCCAGGAATACCAATTGAAGATGTAAAACTAATGAATTAATGCATTACTTAAATGATTATATGATCGAGTAATATCTCGTTGCTCAGAAGTAATATCAAACTGCACAGCATATAAAGAGTGAGTTATCGACAGGGCTGCAATGAAACTATACCTGTAGGAATGAAAAAACTGAAGAATGATAAGCATCCCAAGGAATCAGCTGGCTTAGGATGTCGTCGCACATTGGCTGGTACCCTTTTTCTTCTACGAAGAATAACCTTGGTAATGCAAGAATTACAATTAGGAATATACATGGTATGTGTGTCCAGCTTCTCTACCTCCCTCTTGAATTCCAATTCCATCACTTCCTCTTCTCCATCACTTTCTTCGGTTTCGCCTAACTGCACATCTGCTTCTGCATGTGAACTTTCACTTTCTTCAGTACCTGCAATTGTGCACTAAAAATAATTATTTAACTGAAAATGAAGCATATAATAATTAGTTTATACAATGCATGAATGTACAAATAGATAGGCATGGTTAGAACAATTAAGTGGGAGATTTACCTCTATCCTTGTAAAAATAAACACTCTCGTCCAATCTTCCCTTGTCCACTCCCTCTTCTTCACTGCTAGATTCACTTCTATTGTTAGTGAAAGTAGTAGTATTCTTTTGATACCGAGGCCGCCTTCTTTGCAAAGCCACTTCCACCTCCTCCTCTCCATCCTTCCATTTTTCCATTACTTCAATATCGCTGCAGAAACACAAAAAAGTTTGCGTGCCTAACTTTCGTTCTCGAGCTGCAATGCTTCTATAACTCATCTTTGGCATTCATATACTCCTTATATAACCACATTTAGGTCAATGCTTGATTAATATGAACAAATATAATATTATATATCTATATTATGTCTCAGCCACATGTAAGCTAGAATGCAAGCTACAACTTTTCGTCCATGAGCAACAAAACATAATGCTTTCATGGGATTTTCTTTTAGGGTAAACTGCAAGTTCAACAACTTTCGGAGGCAATATTACAAAACTAACAACTTTTAGAAAATATTTACAAGATCTGACAAAAGACTAGAATTAATTACCTTGCAAACTAACACGAGTAAAAGTGAGCTGTGAAATGTGTTAGTTTTCTAATTAGTTTTGGTCTTTGGGTCAACTCTTGTAAATATTTGATTAAAGTTGTTAGTTTTGTAATACTGCCTCCAAAAGTTGTTAAATTTGCCATTATTTTTTTAATCCATCATACATTTTAATTAGAACAAAAATCGCCCTTGTCCATGTGGGTTTTCTGATTAATAATTTTTACTGATTTGTTTTCTTGACTTCAGAAATGCAGGTCTTCATACTTCATATATTGCCCCTCATGCAGGTCAAGGTTGACTTAGTGTTTTTTATTTGTTATTTTTTATTTTTTATTTTTTTCGAATGGTAAGGTTGACTTAGTTTTCAACTTCATACATCATATATTGCACGTCATGATTTCATAAAGAATGCAAAATTGATGAAGATACATTTATGGTTTGCCTAATAATATATATATAATTATTTGCGCCTGCAATTCATTCATCTACCCGTCTCTCACCTCTCACATTTATCTTTTGGGTCTTCTCTCTTTCTCTCTTTACAGTTTCGTCGGCGTATTGTACACGCAAGCAACCGT
>JAOTQH010266902.1:0-20534 GCA_025631255.1 Cornus kousa | reverse complement strand
CTTCCAACGCTTTTCGGTGAATTCTTTTTCGACAACGCCGCGATCCAATTCTTTTGATCACTCGAACACAACCCAAAATTCATCTGTTGCTACCTGTAGTTGTTACCATTGATAGATTTCATTTTGTATTTTCTAGTGTTTGAATGTGTATATATGATTAGCTTTTTATGATGATGGTTCGTCGATTTGCTCATATTTGTAAATAGGCTTGATGTAATTAATGTCTTGATCTGCAAATATTACTGTGGAGTTTGAATCGCGCTTTGCAGCTACTGATTTGGAAATATGGCGGGGCCGAATATGGATCTATTTGATGTCTACTTCAGAAGAGCGGATTTGGATCAGGATGGCAGGATCAGTGGGGCTGAAGCTGTTTCTTTCTTTCAAGGATCCAACTTACCCAAAAACGTACTTGCTCAGGTTGAATACATACTCTCTCTCTATATATACACACACAGACAGACATATATCTTCTGAAGTTTGATTTTTGAGATATTAGAGAATGCTATCCCCCAAATTTCTTTAACATTATAACTTACTATGCTATTTCGGTTTGACTTACTTTTTTTGTGGCCTGATCATATATCTATTATCTTTCTTTTTACTGGCTTAATGAAATTTAAATGATGGGCATTTGTAATCCTGTCACGTTTATGATAACATAGAAGTTGAATGAGGTCTTAAACTGTAATTATGGAATTATGTTGGAACAGATCTGGTTTAACATGGTAAAGTATAACTGTTTTAAGTATCCAGTGGATATGTGATCACACACACAAAGTTGGGTTGAGTATGTCTCTTCTTTTCTTTTTGAATGTACTTTAAGTTTGATTGTTATTTCGATTTAATTAAACATTTGCCATGCATGATCAACCTTCAAGCAATGGAAATAAAGTCAATAAGATCAAAGTGACACACTGCTTAAGTAAAAACCACAGGGGATGTTGTCCCAGTGTTACGAAGGTTTGATGAATAAATGTCACTCATTATTCTTCCAGGATCACCCATTCACGTGCCAAGAACAATGTAAGAAACCACTCTGTTTTCTCAATAATTCACTCAATTTGACAGGCTATACGCGTGATAAAAAGGTCTTAAAATGAGCCAATGTTTGTCTTGTGTATAAAGATGCCTAATTCATTTCATAATTTTTTTTTTAGCCCAATAATGATTGAAGACCTTTTATTTTTATTTAGAAGCTGGTACTTGCACAAATAGTTCAGTCCAAGACTCCAAAGAGGTTGATGCTGCATTTTGTCATATGTGAGAGAAGTTTCTCTACATATTGGGATCAGTTTCCCTCCAACAAATTACATTTGATTAATTTAAACAAGTGATGATGTTTAATGAAAAACACACTTTAATTCACAAAATTATATCAGAACACTTACTTTTGAGGGTGTCCAAGTTCAATAGGTTATTTAGTTCAAATTTAACTCAACAAATCTTTTCTTCTAACTTTTTATGGTTGCTTCCATGAATTCTATTCGTCCATTTCGGTCTATCTAAGGGCAAATGTCAATCAAATCACATGTTCTATTCGTAGCTTCCTCTCAGTAATTTATTAGCTTCCTTCTTTGCAAAATTGTATCTTCTAAGATTTTTCACTTCTAATTTTTTTTACCAAATTTTATAACACTCCCGTTTTGTTTATATGATGGTTTGGATATCATCCGCCATCAAGTTTCCTTAGATAACATCCTTCTTTCTTTTGATCCCCAAGAATCTCTTTTGTTATTCTTGTAATGCTTCTTGCCATCCTATTCCACATTATATTTGTTTAATTTTTTTAAATTTCATGCCGTTTCTTATAACATCTTATTCTTGGACACTTTTACTTTCTTTTCTTTCAAATTTCACCACCCATCTTCTCTTCTAGTGAGAAAAAAACAATCTCACTCATATTTAATACTCTTTAAGAGGTTATAGGCCATATAAGTAAGTGTTTGTTTAATTTAAAGTCCTATGGTCCACTCACTCCAGATTTACATTGATCCTAGTGTGTGTGTACCATGTTGATTATGGGCGTCATCTAATTATGCAAATTATCACCATATGTTCATGCACATTCATTTAATATTACATCAATAAATCAACATGATTGAGTGATTGACTAAAAAAGACTGACCAAACTAACAAAATGACCAATACCTAGGAGCTAAGTGCTAACATACCCTATCTTTTCTTTTTCTTTTTCTTTCTTTTTTTCTTGTTCCTTCTTATATTTTTATTTTTATTTTATTAAAAAATTCCCAGTTGTTTAAGTTTAGTATTATAAGGAGGTGAATAGTTAATCTTCTAGTTGTGAGCAAATTGCACCCTTGTGAATGTTATTCCTAACCAATACTAAAAAGAGAAGTGAGGAAAACATGACATGTCTATTTGAATATCGGTGACATGTTATACAGATTGTAATATATAAGGCATTGTCCTGTGTTTGTTTGTGGCCTAGATAGCTGTCTACTTCCATTTCAATTTGTGATGTTGCACTTGCATTTGTGCCACTTCACTATTTCCTTTGGAAATAATTTCTATATTTATTTTTATTTAGAGGAGTAATCCTACTTTGCCTGGTTGGACACAGTAACAATGCACTGTTTGTATTCTATAATGTTTCATTTACTGGTACAAACGGGAAATCTATTACTAGTACTGCTCTACCTTTTCTCTTTCAGTACTCTTTTTGTGGTGATTTGGACTTTTTAGAACAAAATTTATAGATTTTAATTTGGGGCTTGTGACAGTTTGGTTAACACATTCTTCCACTCAACTGTAGATATGGATGCATGCTGATCAGAGCCGTAGTGGTTTCCTTGGTCGTGCTGAATTTTATAATGCTCTTAAACTTGTAACTGTCGCACAAAGTAAGCGAGATCTAACACCAGATATTGTGAAGGCGGCGTTATATGGTCCTGCTTCAGCTAAAATTCCTGCTCCGCAGATTAATTTAGCACTTGCTCCTGCACCTCAGTTGAATCCAATGGCTGCTGCATCTGCGATTCAGATGGGTGCAGTTGCACCAACAGCATCCCAAAATCATGGCTTTGGAGGACAAGTACCTCCAAATGCAAATATGAACCCACAGTTTTTCTCATCTCAAGGAAATCATTCAGCGAGGCCGCCTCTTCCCACGGCTACTGGTACCGCTTCGCGTCCAGCACAGGGTGCTGCAGGCCCTGCTTTTCCCACTGGAGGTAGTAATGTGGGTCTTCCGAACTCGAACATCTCAAGCGATTGGCTTGGTGGAAGGACTGGTGGAACTCCAACGGGAGCAACATCACAAGTCCCTAATAAAGGAATTAGTCAGTCAATGGCCTCAGTTGTATCCA
Source organism: Cornus kousa (assembly GCA_025631255.1). Lineage (NCBI taxonomy): Eukaryota > Viridiplantae > Streptophyta > Magnoliopsida > Cornales > Cornaceae > Cornus > Cornus kousa. The sequence goes on along the minus strand of JAOTQH010266902.1, from coordinate 17,205 downwards.
AACCACAGGATCTAATTTCAACACCTTCCTTAACAGCAGTTAAAGATTTCAAAGCGTCAGTTGGATCTGGAAATGGGTTTGCTTCTGACCAAATATTTGGAGGCGATGTGTTTTCTGCCACCCCATCTGTAACTATGCATGGTTCTTCTGGACAAACTTATTCGGTCAACAGTGCACCTGCCTCGTCAGCCATTGCTCCAGTATCTACTGGGTCCCATTCTTCAGCTAAGCCTGATCCATTGGAGTCATTACAGAGTAATTTTATGAGGCAGTCTAGAGGAGGTCAGCTTCAGCAGACTCAGACACAGTTGAAACCAAACCTACAGGTTGTATCTCAACATACATCCTCACTTGCATCAGCTGGAATTTCAGTTGAGGTTGGAAAGTCTGCTTCTGAACAGTCCCAGATTTCATGGCCAAGAATGACACCGGCAGGTGTTCAGAAATATGCGAAAGTGTTTGTGGAAGTAGATAGTGACAGGGATGGAAAAATTACTGGTAATGAGGCGCGTAACTTATTCTTGAGTTGGAGATTGCCGAGAGGTAGATATACTTTTCTACGAGATTAGCTTTTTGCTTTATGTATTCTTTACCTTTTTTATTGTTTGTCAGATGTCAGAAACTCCCCACCCCCCAAATATTTTTTTTGCCCTTTCTTTCTGCAGTGTTATTATGGGTGCCAAATTTATGTTGCGCTGTATATGTCTATATGTCTTTGAGCTTCACAGTTTCATCATTATTTGCCTTTTGATTGATAAAGAACCCTTTCATAGGAGGACAAGGGAATACCTTTGACTGCATTATTATTATGCGTCTTTTCTCCAAATAGTTTCATCACTTCTGAAAGCTCAAGGTCTTTGATCTCTCCCCCAGTAATGGGAAATCCCTGAGGCCCTTGGGTTTTATTTTTCACCTGCTTTAGTGTACTCATTTGTCATTTCCTTTTGCATCACATTTGAAGTGCTTAGTTTCCGAATTTCCTTTACCTGCCTACTTGAGTGCAGATCCTGATTTTATTGTAGTCTGTTAGCCTGAATGTAAAATGAAAATAACAACAAGGACAGCAATAATTCCTCTTGGATAGTGCATGACAAAGAGTCGGGCTTTCATAACTTTGCAAACGTGAGTACTTGGCATTCAAGATTCTTGGATGATGGAGTCACCAAGTTGTACTACTTAAAATGTTCCATGATATACTTTATTCTTTTCTTTCCCCCCTTGTTATTGAAGCTTTATAGAGTCACATGTTTTTTTTTGATTTCTTATATATATATATATATATATATTATTTTCCTTGTGTAGCAATGTAAAAAAAATAATATTTAGATTGGTTTGTTTCTTTGATTACATCTTGCTCATTTATGTCGTTATCCTTCGGCAGAGGTGTTAAAGCAGGTTTGGGACTTATCAGATCAAGATAATGATAGCATGCTTTCTTTGAGGGAGTTTTGCATTGCTCTTTATCTAATGGAGCGGTACAGGGAAGGCCGTTCTCTTCCACCTACGCTTCCAAGTAATGTTTTGCTCGATGAGACTTTGTTGTCCCTGACTGGTCAGGTCAATGCTTCATATGGACCCACCGCTTGGGGACCCACTGCTGGTATTTATTTCAGTTGAATTTTAAGTATTTCAATCTTTCTTCCCAAAATTTTCTTCTCAGTAATTCATTCTCCTTCATTATGTTTAGGTTTGAGGCCTCAGCAAGGGATCCATGGTGCCCAGCCAGCAACACCTGCATCTGGTTTGAGGTCTTCAATGCCGATAACATTTCCTCAGGCTGATGCAACAATGCAGTTTAATCAGCAGAAGGCAAGAATACCATCAACGGAGAATTCTCATCTGAATCAACTCAGGGATGGGGAGCAAAATTCACTGAATTTGAATTCTGAAGAGCCTGCAGAAGCACAGAAGAATGTACTACCCTGCCCCCCTTTTCCCCGTGGTTCATTCCCTGCAAAATTGCTAGAATTAGAAAACAATCATTTCTCCTACTTTTTGCTTAAAATCTCCTTATCTGAATTGTTTTCTGGTTTCATGAGGCCGATAAACAGAGAAATTTCAATGTCTTGATAACAAAAACCAAGTGATGGTTAATTGAATGATACTGCAAATCCAAGAGGCTGTTCGAAAGTTGTTAAGAAAGTGAGGAAAATGCTTCCATGTTTTTGGCTGAAATTAATGGATTATGCCTGGTAAATGCTAAAATTTGACCTAACTTATTGGGTCCATTATTATTCCACAAACATTGAGAAACCCCCCTCAATGTTGTCTTTAATTTGACAATTACTCATTTTCTGTTGGTTGTTCTGTAACTTCTGTGAACAATTGATGAAGTTCGCTTCTAATGCTATTCTTGGTGGAGTTCATGGTGAAGTTTTTTCCACCTAAAATTGTTATCTACTTGTCCTATTCTTTGTTTGTGTATGTTCTTTTTGTTATTTTTGGTTTAATGAATAATATGATGCAATTTTTAATTAATGTTTCAAGTAAATAATTCTGTTGGGAAAATACTGAAATTTGGGTGATTAGATGTGGGATTCAGGATTTCATTTACAAGACTGTCTGCAATGCATCAGTCTCAAGTTTTAATCTTAATATATTGCAAAGTTTTTTTAGAAATTGATGGAACAACACGTGAAAAGAAAATGGAACCGAGTATCCCCACTTCTGAATTGAATTTTATGTTTGGGTATGTAGTTTTAGGTTTGATCATCAAAGTCAACCAAGAAGAACATATTTAGTCTTTTTTGTTATTTATTTATTTTTGGGAAGAGGGGGGAGGGGGGGGGGGATTGTTTACTGAAAGATTGCTGTTTAGTCGAACTCGATCGTAGTTTCCAGTATGAATACTGGGCCAAGGGACAGACCACATCCCTTTCTGTTGCTAGTTCTTTTGGTTTCCCAAGGATAGAGGTAGTTGGGGCAAAGCGGCTGGATTTTCTTATTTTTCAATCTTCTATTTATTTATTTTATTTGCAACAATCTTGAGGTCAAGAGCAATATTAAAATTGGATTCTGTGATTTTAAATTGCAAGGTCATGATTAACTTTCTGAGTCTCTTACTTTTGTTAATGTAGGTTGAAAATAAGGAAAAGTTTCTTCTAGATTCTAAAGAGAAGCTTGAGTTCTACAGGACAAAAATGCAGGACCTTGTGAGTAGTTCCCCTTTTTAATCCTTGGAGTCATGCATACCCAAGATGTACACATTATTTAACATTCCGCAGCCATACATTCTATAGATTCAAAGTTCATCGTGTACTCATCTTAGATCACTTTTTTACTTTTTTGTTCTATCTTAGTTCATTTGTTTCCTTTTCTTCTCCCAGGTTCTGTACAAAAGCAGGTGTGATAATCGACTTAATGAGATCACAGAAAGGGCGTTAGCAGATAAGCGTGAGGTATTTTCTAAGATGGAAATAATTGTTTCTCTCTTTTGTTGAGAAATGGACTTCTTTTTGTGCCGGAGATCTGGTTTTTGTTGACTCTGACAATGATTGTATTTCAGGCAGAGTCTCTCGCTAAGAAATATGAAGAAAAGTATAAGCAAGTAGCTGAAATTGCCTCTAAATTGACCATTGAAGAGGCCACATTTCGGGATCTTCAGGTAGTGCATCTTTCCCTTCCTTCCTGAGAAACTCACCATTGATATGCTCTGATACCAATTGAAATGCTAAGGGTCGTTACTCTAGGCTCAGAGAGTCAGAGTGTGCTTTGAGGGGTGACCTTACATAGATCTACAGGAGGGGTGACCTAACAGTAACTGACTTTTAAAGTCTTAACAATTACATTTAAGATGCAGCAATAGCAATGATTTAAATATTGAGAGCATTAATAAAATATCAAGCAATTACATAAACAATTTTTACACACAAAATCCCAACTAATTTTTTTTTTCTTTTTCTTTTTCTTTTTCTTTTTCTTTTTGTGCTAAGATAAAATTTATAAAGATGGAACAATTATGTACAAAAACCAAGGAGGCACACCTCCCAAAACAGGAACCTAAAACCTACAAGGCTACCAGCAGAGCAACCACCAACGTAAACACAACAAATTAACAGACCAACAGACGGACTCAAGACAAACAAAAAACCTTATCAAACTACCAAAACCACGAACACTGCATAACAGAAAGCTAAGCAGCAGAGACAGACATCCAAAACTACATAGCCCTACAAGCATAACCAAAGCAGAAAACCTTCAAATACTGACTACAAAGAAGCAGCAGAAAAACAAAGCAGCCTTTGAAAAGCAAGAAACTCAAAAAAGTTTTAGGCATGAGCTGGTAAATCCCAATTCTGAATAAACCATGCATTCTGCTTGGATGCTTTAGTCTTTTGCAGCCCTAAGCTTGCATCTGATGGCATAATTTCCAGCTGGACTTGAGGAACTGGTTTAACATTTTTTTATCAAATATTCTGGAGTTTCTTTCCTTCAAACAAATTATACTGTAGCAGCCAAAATAAGATTCCCAGTGACAGCAAAAAGGCTTTTCCCCTTTAGCTTAGCTAAACAGGAGTTGATAATCCAGCTTAACTGGTTTGGCCATGAAGAGGGCACAGAGCTGTAATTCCAGACCATATGCAACCAGTAACAGCACACTCAAAAAACAAATGAGAGCTGGTCTCATGCTGCTGATTTAAAAAACACAGATACATGATTTATAGAACCCCATGGCGATTATTCTGTCTGTAATATAAAATCTGCCCTTCATTGCTAGCCACAAATTGGTAGAAAATTTAGGAGCATAAACTTTGTGCACGAGCTTAAACCATGGTCCAGCTGCTCTGGAAGGTATGAGGATTACATGAGCATTTTTTACTTCAATGCCCATTCTTCGACACCAAACATCTTCTGTACCAGATTAATTTGAATCTTCTCAGATTCTCTTCTACGTTCAGATGGCTCCAACATGCTTCCTTAATAATTCCCTCATTTTTAAATGTTTTCTCCAAGTCCATGAAAAATCTCCAGGAACCTTCAAAATCAAAATGCTGACCCACAGAGTGTCAGAGGAAAGCTGCAGCAGAGCCCACAAATGTTTGATTCCTGAACCTACCTCCTTTTTTGGAAGACAAACTTCATCCCAGCACACCTTTATACCTCCAGAGAACTGATGAGTTCCTTTCCATAAGGAACTTTTCAATGTCCTCAGTTATCTTCTTTGAAGGATGAATGATGACAATCTGTATACACTAATTGAAAATAGGATAGAGTTAACTAATTGTAATTTGCCAGCAAAGGTTATAACTTTGTTAACCCAAGTCTTAATCTGCCTTCTAATCTTTTCCACCAAGCATTTACAATGTGTAGAAGCTCAGCCAATTGAAAGTTCAGAATAGATAGGATATGAGTGCTTGATCATCAACTCCAGCCATAAAAGCCATGCTCTAGAGGGATGTGGGAATGAATCTGAAGCAAAGCTAAACTTATCCATAGCGGACTTTAAAATTGTAACGAGATTCACATTACCTGCACAAAAAATCATTGAATTATCAACAAAGGAGAAATTTGTAATCTGAAGCTTGCTGCATCTCCAATGGTAGTCAAAACCAGAACTGAGAGCGCCTTCCTTTTGAATAAATGGGCTTAGAGCCTCCATGGCAATCACAAAAAGGTTGGGAGAAATGGGGTACCCTGCCTAAGCCCCCTACTGCAACCAAAATACCCATTTAATTCACCATTTATCACCACTGGGAATTTAACTGACAATACATATGCTCTAATCCACTGGATAACCACTGCAGGAAATCCCATAGCTTTAAGCACTTGTAATGGAAATTTCCATTTTAAGCAAGGTTGTCGAGATTGGGACCATAAGATCAGATCGGGGACCGGAAGTTTCTACAAAACTAGTAGAAAAACAACTCAAAATAAATTTCTAATTAAAAAAATCTATAAAATAAATATAAATAAGCCCAAAGCACAAAAAAAAAAAAAACATATAGAAATGCCACTCCAAACATATGTAACATATATCTAGGGATAAGTTCATACAAACATCTAAGAACCAGATGCAGACATCTACGATATGAGTTATAACATTTGTATTTATCCACTTTAAGAACAGCATCATCATACAAATTAACAATAGGCAACCACCCAACATTTATACAAAATACAAATTAACAGCTTAACATCATCATGCAAACTTGCGAAAATTAAGTTTTTAGTTCATATTTTACTGAAAAAACAACTGGCAATAGCCCAATAATTGAACAAAATACAAATTAATAACAGCTTAAATCATCATGCAAATTTGCAAAAATTCTCTTCTTCAGATTCTTCAGGAAAAAGAAAAACGGATGGATAAAACTTAAATGGAACAAAAGTGGAAATAATATAGAAAAGGAACAAAGGGATATAACAGAGGGAGAACCAACAATCTCTCTGATTTTTGTTTTTAAAAAAGGGGATAAATAAAGATGCGGTTTGTGCTGGCTGGAGTTTGCTGGAGCTCACCGGAGGTCAAAATAGCCAGAGAGGTGCTGTAGTGGTCTTCGCGGGAGAGAAACTTTGATCCCTGGCTCTATTTTGATTTTGAAGTTTCTAAGTTCTAACCTTTTTTTTCTGTGTCTTTTAGTGCAATTTTAGGCTCCCAAAAGGTTGGGCTTCTTACCCTATAGGCCCAACCAACTTTAAAAATAAAGAGAAACAAACCTAGAATGTAGAATCGCTGGGATCACATAGGATCATCCGATCCTAGGATCCCACCTGCAATCCGAACGATTCTACAATGATACTACTAGGAAACAATCTTTGGTGCAATCTAGATCGATTGGGTGATATGGGTTCAAAGGATCGTATGATCCTAAGATCAGGATTGCGATTTTAACAACCATGATTTCAAGAGAATCATAAGCTTTCCTCACATCTATCTTCATAGCACCTAGGATTCCCCTTGTTTATGATAATTCCTTAACAAGTCTTCAGCTAGCAGAATGTCATCAGAAATGTACCTCCCATAGACAAAAGCAGATTGGGTATTAGAGATACAACTAGGGAGCACCAAATTGATTCCATTGGCAGTGATTTTAGAAACACATTTACGAAGTGTATTGCAGCAGGAAATTGGCAGGTACTTTAGAGGGATTAGTGCATATAGGAACAACCGAACAAGAAATGATGATAGAATTTCATTCAGTCAACATCTTACCAGAAGAGAAGAAACAAATTTTTTTGAAGAAGGAAGCTTGAAATCCATCTGGCCCTGGGGCCTTACCAGATTTAAGATCAACATAACCTTTCTCACTTCCTATTCAGCTAGCATACTCTATTGGTCTTTATTTAGGTGGGAATATAGTAGTTTAGCGTCATTCAAATTGTAATTCCTGCCATTAGACTATAATAATTTCTCATACCAATTGACAATGTTCTGTTTAACCTCCCTCGTATTCTCAATTCTACTGCCATCTTCAGCAGTAATTACACCAATGCTGTAAATAGCCTTTTTTCGGTTAATGGACAACAAATAGAATTTAGAATTTTGACCCCCTAGTCTTAGCCATTGGACTTTAAAATTCTGCTTTAACCAACTTTCTTCGGCTTTGGAATCATGATAGAAAATTTGCATAGCTTCTCTCTCCTCAGCTCTTAAAGCACCATCCAAAGGGTTTGCATCCAGTTTCTTCTGAATGGTTAACAACTGTTCTCTCTCTTTAAAACTTTGACAGATATATTCTCTTACTTTTTTTTATTAAGAGATTTAAACTCATGCTTTAGCATTTTCAACTTCCAAGAAACTCTGAACATAGGATAGCATAGGGTTATTGTCAGCATATACAATTGATGCAAAAAGAAAACCAATTTCTTTTCTAGAGACCCCGCATCATAATTCATAACCAGCTGGGAAGTACTCAGAAGGTTAACTGTAATGGCATGAGGGTTCCGGCGAAGCCGAATCCTCCCATGATCAGAGAATCGATAGTTACAAGCTAAGTTAGAGAATTGATAGTTATGAGCTAATTTCCAGCTATGAAAGATACTATGAAAAAAGCTATCAGCCTTAGTTTGCTTAACTTTGACTCAATAAGGAAGAACAAATTCAAATCTAGAGTAGTAAATTAGTGTCTGACTTAATTTTGTTTTCTGAAGTCATTTATGTTAGAATGCAATCTTCACTAGCCGTCAGCCATGGTGAAACAGAGATTGAGTAGGGCTGAAACAGAGATGCGATAAACAGAGATGGGGTAGCAAACTGCAAACTGTGATGACAGTGCGAACCCATGCAATTGAGATGTGAATAATAGTCGAACTTAGAACTTCAAGTCTATTGCAGATTGGATTGAAGTTCCTGCTCTGATACCATGTGAAGTTTGCACCAAGAAGAAGAGAGAAGAAAAACAGTCGTATATTATTCAATTGTACAGTCTAAAATCATGAGACTACAAGAATAATTATGCCCTAAAGACTGACTAACTAAAAAAAATCTCCAACATACATCTCTAACACTCTAGACCTCTAATGTTCCAACACCCAAACTTTATTTCAAAGTAGTAGAGGGAGGAGAGACAACACGGACCTTAGGCGCAACTCCAACTATAATGTTGCTAGAAGAAACAACATTTGCACCAAGCCACCAGAGCAGTGTTCTTCATTTGATCCTTACCAGACTTTTTACTTCTAGTTCTTTTTCCTTTTCTTCTTCTTCACCTTACCACCATCTGATGGAGATTAATGGCAGAAATCTTTAAAGGTGTATAAAAGGAGTCAAAAGGAGGATTCTAAGATTTGAGCTGGCATAGGCTAGATAATATGGGTCCACATGGAGTTTGAATAATTGGGAGATTTGGTCAACTTTTAGTTATTTTAATTATGCTATTAGGTAAGTATTGATTACTTTAAATACGGGGTAATCCAAGTGTCAATCGATTGCCTCAATTATGGGGTAATCCTAGAGTAAAAAATTGATTACCTCAATTATGTTGTGATTACTTTTATTATTGTTATTCAAGTATTGATTGCCTCAATTAGGGGTAATTGAAGGGTCATAAGATGCTATAAAAGGGGTAGAATGTAATCTTGGTGAATCAGTCAATAAATGAATAAAAAATATCTCTTGAGATTTCTTTGTGAGTGATTCACAAATTCTGAGGGTGTGAGACTTTCTCTAGGTGTGATGCCTAGGCCCTGTTGGTGTGATTCCAATAGGCTCCTTTGTTATTTTCAAATCCTTTCTTTCTAGTTTCTACTAACACAACTTGAACCTCAATCCTGTTCATTGAACTTTCTGCCATAACTTTTATTTGATTCAACAATTCGGGCTGCTCTCTACATCAGTTTTTGGTATCAGAGCCTAAGTAGACATTATGTTTACTCGATCGGGCAATGAAACATTGGATGATAATCAGGAGATTGAGTTGTTGTCACATATTTTGGAACAACTTAAAGGGCTGAATGCTCGATGCGATGAGATAGGAGTTCGAATTTCGTGGCCTTTTAACAAATCGGCAGCCATTAAACAAGGATCTGCATTTGGTACTAAAGATGGCAGAAGCCGGGAGCAGCAACAGCCTTTAAACCCTCAGCAATGGTGTAGTTTGAAGGCAGATCCACCACTACATCCCATGTTGGAGTTTCCAAGAAATCAGCTAGAGGTGAATCATCATGAGACCCATGATACTGCTGGAGAGATTACGAGGAAGTTAAGTGATGGAAATTGCAGCACTTGGACAGTAACAATGCAGCCAAATGATGGATCAAAACCATATTTATCTAACATGGCTGATCCTGAAGGAAAGAGTACTGTGGCTAGCAAGGTTAATGAGAACCTGCTTAACCATGGAACCTACAATCCTGACGTGCTCAAAGAGGATCAAGAGAATGTTCCATCCATCTCTATTGCGAGGCAGATCCTTGAAGACCCTAAAGTTGATGGCGAAGATGGGTGACTCACATCTAATTTTCAGATGCAATTTCTTTGTGGAAACCAATCTCGGAAGCCTATTATTGATGGTGGCGGCTGCACAAGTGTTGTCTCCTCAGCCACAGTTAAGTGCCTCAAATTTTCGAGGCACATCCTTGAAGACCCTAAAGTTGAAGATGAAGATAGGTGGCATATGTTGAAGGATATAAATATTAAAGTTGCACCCTTTCTAACAGCTTAAGCTTTTAGAGTAGATGGTTGTTAACATGGTATCAGAGCCAAATGTCTTAAGTTCAAACCTCACCGTCAGCCTAATTAAAAATTGAAAAACACGTTTTGGACCAAAAGAAGGCCACATGTGAAGGGGCGTGTTGAAGGATATAAATATTAAAGTTGCACCCTCTCTAACAATTTTAGCTTTTAGAGCAGATGGTTGTTAACAGCATACAACTACTTTTCAGATCCAAGTGTGTTGTGGGAACCAAGCACGGAAGCCTATTATTGATGGCGATGGCTGCACAAGTGTTGTCTCCATAGCCACGGTTAAGCGCCTCAAATTTTCAATCCAACCACGTCTACAACCGTTCAAAGTGGCTTGGATAAATGAATACAGCATGCCCATGGCAAAGGTTCTTGATGTTAGGAGAAATAAAGCTGCTACAGAGTTTGCAATCTCTCTTCACCAGACTTTTTTGGTTCAGGAATCAAGAGTAAGGGAATCAGCACTTCCCAATTTGGTTGAGGCCTTGGCAAAGCTTGCAAATAGACCTAGATCTCGTGAGTCCATACAATTGATTGAGATTGCAAGAAATTTTGCTGCTAATGTTGCAGTTGTTGCTTAATTTGCTGCTGGCAAAGATTATAGGGTCAAGCAATCTAGGGAAAAGAAGAATTTTGACTATGCTATTACAAATAGGGACAACTATATCAATGCCAAGTCTGAGGGAGCAGATTCAACTGGTTTTACTGATCAGGTTTCTGTGCTATTTGCAGAATGGTACCAGATATTCGAACTTCATGACCGTTTTTCGAAAATGGTGCACTTCATCTTTTATTATAAGACTTTTGATGATGCCCACGTTGCCAAACCTTGTTTTCAAGAAGTTGTCCAGCTTCATGGATGAGAGTTACAAAGCACAAGCCGATTTGCAGCGAAAGTTTACTGAATTTCATGAAAGGAACATGATTATGGTGCGAATAATACCTGAATGCTATATGAAAGGTGCTTCCAGAAAATTTCATTCAAAAAGCGCTGGCACATACAAAGTCTTCAACATGGGTATATGAGTTGGAGAGTTTCAAGAAGTTGTCCAGCTTCGTGGATGAGAGTTACAAAGCACAAGCCGATTTGCAGCGAAAGTTTACTGAATTTCATGAAAGGAACATGGTTATGGTGCGAATAATACTTGAATGCTATATGAAAGGTGCTTCCAGAAAATTTCATTCAAAAAGCGCTGGCACATACAAAGTTTTCAACATGGGTATATGAGTTGGAGAGGACGCCCACTTTTTTATTGTACTTGGATCCCGTTAGTGAGTTCCACTACGTGGCACCTTACCTTTATGAGCAATTTCATCCCTATAATTCGTCAGGGTCGAATTTTTCCAAGCCTGGGAGACTTGGTAGAGAACAATGACAGTAGGTAGAGAACGGTGGCAGCAGCCTTTTAAAGTGTATAAAAGGCGTGGGATAGAGGGTTCTAAGGCTCAACCCTTAATTTGACACATGCTAGATGACGGGGGTCCACTTAGAGTCTTGCATAATTGGGGGATTTGGTAAAAATTGCATAACTATGGTAACTAGTGTCAATTAGTAGTAATTACTTTTATTATGTTAGAGTCAATATTGATTACCTCAATTATAGGGTAATTCTAGAGTCAAATATTGATTACCTCAATTATAGGGTAATCCAAGAGTCATCGGTTGTTATAAAAAGGATACTATGTAACTCTGATTACTCAGTGAATGAATGAATAAAAAATATCCTTTGAGATATCTTTGTGAGTGATTCACAAATTCTGAGGGTGTGAGGCCTTCTCTAGGTGTGATACCTAGGCCCTGTTGGAGTGATTCCAATAAGAAGTTGTTGTTTTCAATCCTTTCTCTTTACTAAATCTTGAACCATAGCTCTGTTTATCTGAATTTCCAGCCAATAAACTCCTTTTTATTTCAACTATTTGAGGCTACCCTTGTCCTACATCATGAATCCTAATTGGAAAACGATACTTATTCGCCTACATATATATAAATCTCTCTAGAAATACAAAAAACCTGACCCTCTACTATTGGTTCTCTCTCTTTCTTACCTCTCCCAAATACTTTCAAGTTACCTCCTAAATTCTCTGGAACTCTCTCTCAAATTTCAACTAAACAGTGCCGTTTGCTTTGTGGATTTTGGCATTGGTGGTGGCATGGTGCATATTGCGGGTGGTAAAGGTAATGAGTGAATAAATCCTAAGAAAACGGGGAAAGCCAAAGAAGGATCTTTCATGAGCTACAACCAATACTGCCTACTTCTGCACAAATTTAGTACAAGATAGGTACATTCACTATTTCACTAATTGTCTTCTAGAAGTCAAAAGGTTCACTGTTTTAGAAGATCTCTAAAAATGTGAACTTGTTGAATTAATCAAAATCGAGATGGACAAACAAAAAAGAGATTGAAGATTTGATAATGATTGCGACTAGAGAGAGGGAGAAAGTGAGGTCTCAGCATCGCCTCCACCACACACGGTTGAAAAAGAGAGAGAGAGAGGAGGCGGGCAGACATAAGAGGCGAGAGAGAGGGTTGAAAATGTTATGCAAGAAGCTAGGGTTTTATTACGTTAATTTCATGAATGGATATTTTGGTATCTATATATTAGGGGTATTTAGGTAATTCTGTAATGTAAACAGGGTGGGGCGAGGCGGGGGTACATATCCCCGGCCCAGCTCAGCCCCGCACCCACGTGGGTTTTTTCCTTCCCACCCCATACTCGCCCAAAATCATTAACACAACATCCAAAACAGCCTTAAGCGGGGTGGGCCTTTTGCCATCCCTACTTGCTACATCCCTCCTCTCTTCCATCCTTCCCCTTTCCTTCCCTCCAACTATACATAGGCTTAGAAGAAAAATAGTATTAGGGATGCAAGTGTTTTGAATTAAAATTGGAAACTGAATCCAGTAGATTTTCCTCGATGGAAGCAAGTTTTGATTGGTCGAAACATGATTAGTAGCCTTCAATGTTTGAAGTGCCCTGTCCTACTAATACTGGGATTCTGAAGACAAACTTTCAAAAGCTATTTTATGAATTCCCAAAAAGAGTTTAATGAAGCAAAACAGATAAATTGAAAACCCTAATTTTTGGCGAGTGTATAATTAAGAGTTGCAATTACCTTTTCAACCTTGTAGCTTCATATCCCACTTTAGCCCTTGGACCAGAAGCAACACAACTAACTAAACTAATTTCGGGAAAAAAAAAAAAAAAAATACGAACTCCAAGTTTTGAACGAAATTGGCCAACAAAATCCTATTGACCTAACAATAAATTTTTATTATTGCACATTTGCAATAGATTTAATTTCGTCATTCAAAACATATACTGAAAGGATACATGCACATCAATTTAGATAACCAACTTGGTTAATATGCCCAAAAATCAATGTGTAAGAAATTTTGTTGCACATCTTGAATTCTTTCAATTGTGCATTGATTTGACAAAATGCTTAAGCAAATTGAAAGGATATGTATACATTAATTTAGCCAACTCACCAATTGATGTGCCCAAAAAATTCCTCATTTTGATGTTGACTAATCTGCATAATATTAAAAAAAATTCAATAATAAACATATCCCATATACATTTCTACGACACATGAGCCTCATTCACTCAAGCTTACATCTTATGTTGTACAATGTGCTTAAGCTCCTAGAGCCTTGCTGCATATGCGCACCTTGAGCCTCTATAACTATGATAATCACCAATTTCTCCCACATACAAAACTTACTTCACAACTAATCAAGACAAACCATGACAAGAGTGATTTGCTTCTCTAAAAAAAACATATCAGGTGAATAGAAGCTATCCTATAAAAGCAAACAGTACAACGATGACAGAAAAGAGGAGACTTTTGCCTTTTTTCTATCTTCGATTCCATACTGGACAAAAGCTCCTCTTCAAGGCCTCTACACTAAGATTCATGTTTATCCTCATTCCCGAAGTCAATGCCCGTCTTATATGCCTTATTATCCAATGTCGCATATGTCTTTGGTCGTTGGATGTGATAAACGACATGCAACCCTAACTTCAATCAATCCTGTTTTTGTCAAATTACTAAAACAATTAATTTTTTTTTTCTTTTTTTTCTTACAGGAAAGCAACTCACACACTTTTTGCCGCAAATGGGGCTTGAATCCTTAACCTCCCTTTTGGGAAGGTGGAGGATATACCAACCCACACCAATGGCTTGGTGGCCAATTTGACTTGCATGACTTTGGTAGCCAAGGAAAATTACAAATTTTACATTTTGGAGAGGGGATGATGTACACTAAAATGAGAAACATGTTAAGCAGAACATCTACAACATATTTATTTTATGGAATATCATTAGTATACTATTTCTTTCCATTTAAATTAAAAGGGCTTGAAAACGGCTGCATCTTCAAACTTTTCATCCTATTTCTTTTCCAAATCTAAGAAATGCAAATTATTTTATAAAATTTTACTCAACAAAGATTTGACTTTTCAATTATATCAATCATGAAGATTTACGACTCAATATGAAAACATATAATATAACACATAGTTATTCAAAAAAAAAGAAAAAAAAAAAACCATTTTGGACTATCTAACTATTCAATTCAAAAGGGCAGTACTGTTGAAAGATGAATATCAGAAATAGGATTTTCAAAAGAGACAGTTTAATAATTAAAACAAATAGATATTGGATCAACACATAAAATAATCTACAGACGAAAATGCACAATTTACCTCTACTTGATATTAACCACTTGAAATCAACATCTGATGTGGCTTGGGGAGATTTTTCTTTCAGGATTTCAACGATCTCTTCCTGCAACTGACTGGAAATGAGTTCATAGTGGGTGTTGGGAGAAATTGCAAAATCTCTAAGGACAGGGATGAATTGCAGTAATCTTTTCAAATATGGTGGTTGTTGGTAAAGGCAATAATCCAAAAGGTTGAATTGACCCATGAACAAGCTTACACTCTGAAGTGGATGAACTATTTGGATGAGTTTTAGCATCCATCGACGAGCAGATGGATTGAGTGAACTAGAGATGGCAAGCATATTCGCAGGTAAGAAAACACACAGAAAAAGGGACCAGCCCTTAATGATAATAGCAGTGATATACAGCTGGTAGGTTACGAAGATGTCAGGACCTGGAAGGTTATCCTTGTCAACAACAAATATGAAAGTGAATAAAGAAACAAGCAACCCTGCAATAGAGCAAACACGGCTGATCCAACCCCACCTAGAGTGCAAAGCAGGTGCCATTGTGTAAATCTCATCCCGCATAAAGCTCATTTGGTTTACCACAACCCGAAAAGCATCACTGGAGCTCAGACGAGCAAAGAATGACTGGCTATTTTCCCTTGCCTTGCGCGAACACCGCTGATCATGGTAAAGGCCTCTGAATCTCTGGTGAATGATGTACGCATAACTCAGTATTTTGATAGAACAAATCGGTGACTGCATTGAAACATTAGAAAAGTTACTATGATGCTGCTGCTGCAAGACAGTTGGTGTTGGCCGTACCATCGGTATATAACCATTCCTCTCCCAATGCTGAACCTTATCCACGACCCTGTGGATTTCTGGGGAAGATTCCTGCCCCATGCTCACTACCCACCTACGGACCCAAATTTTCTCACCACAATAGTAGATCGCAATCAATAGCACTGGAAAGACGACCAAAAACATCTCTCCCCTCCAGGGACATTGGCAAACCACAATAACACATGCGCTTACCTTGAATAGCATTGACAACAAGGCTAGATTGTATAGCCAGTGATTGTATTGAGGGGAATAAGCATTTATACTAGTATCGATTGCGCTATTATGCAGTAGAAAAAATGGTACCCACAATGCTACTGACCGATAGTCTATTTTGCTACTATCTACAAGGGGGAAGACAAGTCCGGGGAGGGTCATACCCTCGGCCACGTAATAAAAAAAGCAATTGAAGAATTTTAATACCTGGGAATCAGTTATGTTCTTCTTCAAAAACCCCAAAATCATTAGCACAAGTGTGAGGAAGCCGTATAGAGACACAAATAGTCTGGGTTCCCAATGATCATAAATCCGATTTAGACCACTACTTGGTGCTACTCCAGAAGAAGCCAACACCACCATTACCGTTAGACTCGAGTAAATCATTCTCGATTCTATTCAAGAAATTTATCCCGATTAACTCGTCTTCCACTCACCACTACACCTCTAACTCTCTCTCCCCCTTTCTCTCAAAAAAACCCTAACCCTAACCCAAACCCTACCATCATTGTTGGATCATTCAAAGTTTACTACTTCTCATATCGCACCACTGCCTCTCTTTCCTATTTACAACTCATTATCACATCTAATTATATAATTATCATATCCCACCACTGCCTTATCTTTCCCCTTTTCTCCATGGTCAATATAAAAGGGATTCGAACGAAGAGTTTGGGACCTGGGAGGGAGGGAGGGAGGGAGAAACATTCCTCGAAGTTTCTGGGAACAAAAAAAAAAAAAAAAAATCTTCTTTTCTTTTCTTTTCTTTTCTTTTCTTTTCTTCTTCTAGTAGAAATGTCACTTGTGACCTGTGGAATGATACCGTGTAGTCTTAAAACGCGTCCGTGTGGATTGAAAAATACTCGCTTCCGGTTTCTATTCTAATAGTCTTGAGTCACTCCTGTCCAAGAGACTGCAAAAGAGGAAGGGTTTGTTTGAGTTTTATTGGTGACAAGTATATATATTTCAATTTCGCAAATTGAGCAAGCTGTCGTCCAAAAATGGGAGAGGATCAAAACAAATTGATAATAAACAAATTGATATAAGTAGAATATATAATATCACTGAAAAAGGAAAACTAAATAATAATTAAAAAACTATCTAATACTAATGTTAGAATAAATTCAATAAATCCCGAATGAAATAATCCTAAAAAAAAATACAATTCGGAAATTTGCAGCATGAACCTCTAATATAAATATTCCAAAACTGAAATAATAAAGATAAATGTCTAAATCATGGATAATAAAGACAAAGTTGAATCCTATGTTGATGACACAGAAAGAGTGATGAGAGTAGTCCCACCTTTGCACGGATAACCTCTAAGTCTGATACTGACAAAGACTTGAAA
>JAOTQH010266892.1:0-10916 GCA_025631255.1 Cornus kousa | reverse complement strand
GTGTGCGCCGGTGCTAGTGTAGAATCCTAGAATGAATCTCAAAACAATCACAAAATCAAGATGATGTGGACCACAAAGTGCAAGCAAGATATTAATCTTTCAAAAAATTTACCCCTAAATGGCATCCCTAAGGCATACAAGGAGTATTGGACTCTCAAGTCAACCAATTTTTAAATACTAAATAATACAGTCCTCAAAAGATCAAAATCATAGCTAGATATAGGCCAATCATAGAAAATTCCTTAAATACACAAGGCATAATCAAAATTTTAAATTTAAAGCAAACACTACAAATTACATCATTGCCCCCAAACTTAAATTGCACATTATCCTTAATGTGTAAGGAGAACAAAGGAAAGAGTATACCAGTGTAACTAAGGCAAAGAATGATCGGGACTGAAGTATCCAAAGTGGGTGGCATGGCCCCCCTAAACTTGGGATTAACTGTAGTCCTGAAAAGATGGCACTTGGAAAAACTCATCA
Source organism: Cornus kousa (assembly GCA_025631255.1). Classification (NCBI taxonomy): domain Eukaryota; kingdom Viridiplantae; phylum Streptophyta; class Magnoliopsida; order Cornales; family Cornaceae; genus Cornus; species Cornus kousa. Next base: position 10,433 of record JAOTQH010266892.1, on the reverse strand, counting down.
GATAACAAAAGGGATAATCAGTGCACAGTGGGCATACAAGTGTAAATGGGATAAATGAAGTAAAGTAATGAGAGAGGTATAAAGGTGGTCCTGAAAATTGGGTATCACTCTCTCACTGAAGTCACTGTGATACACCTAATGTAGTCAAACATATAGATATGAGAATATAAACATATGACATCCAAAAAAGCATATATATAAGAAAATAAAGTATAGGTACAACAGAAATGTCAAAGCCAACAGACCGGCTGCAAAAATAATAATATACAGTGACAAAAATGAAGTATAGAGCATAGAGAAATGGAATATGAAAAGAAAGAAGAGATTGAGAGCTCAGGAGCATGAGGCAGGATGGACAGGACGGGCTTCGTGGATATCTCTGGATATATCTCTGAGCATGGCTATGATATCCGAGCAAAAGGCCGTAAAGTTAGCTGAGATGGCAGCAGTGTTGGCTCTGATAGCAACTGCTGCATCCTCAAGAGCCTGTAGATGCTTTCCAAAGCTAGGGGTCTGAACTGGAGCCTCAAGTATAGATGAATTAAAAGAATGCTCCTGAGTCTGCTCCTCCTCATCTATGGGTGACATAGCCAAAGAATGTTGCTTTGCGTTGTCTACTGGTCGCTCCAAATCAATATCCATTTGCTCAGTAGCCGGATCAACTGGTGGGTCATCTATTTCCGGATCTGCTGCTACTGCGGCTGCCTCCTTAACCTCTAAATCCTCTGTTGCTTGTACGGCGTGGTCCTGAAGTCTCCTAATGATAGCATTATAGCTCTTATCCTAGTCCTACTTCCTATATGAGCAGGATCCTGTTTCTGGCCGCTCCCGGGGAAGAAATGAATAGCAATGATCTATCAAAATCTAGGTGATGAGGTGCCCGAATGGTAGAAACTTAGCCCGTGGGTTGTTCCTTGCTGATGTAAGTGTCATACAGCTCCCTCATCACACTCCAGATAAGGACGGGAATAGATTCCTAATGTCCTGTATAAAAGGCATTGAGGGATTTCAAATAATCGCCTCGCCTCTAAATCTTATGCCCTGCCATGTATATGTTTTAGAAGAGCACGAAATCAATGAACCAAAGGTCATACGAAAGATAACAGCAGGTGGCGAAGGTCTCACCACCTGTATGGTGACCTGTTAAGAAAACTGCCATGTCGGCATAAAAAGGCCTGTGTAGCCTCGTATATGTCTCCTGAAGCTCTGGAGGGCAGTGATGTGGACAATGGCATGATCGGGCTAGTGTGTCCACTGTGATAGTGATCTGATGGCCATCAATGGTAGTGACCATCTCTGCTGTGGTACGAGGGGATGGCTGGAGGTTCTGGAAGAACACCCACACTAGCCTCGGATATACTAGGTCGGTCACTAGAGTAAGAATAGCTGAAAGGCCCTTCCGAACAATATCAACATAACTTGATTGGGTCAACACTGATTGAGAAAAGAAGTTTGTATTGAACACTGACTCATGTGCAACGATTATCTGTGTGTATCTAGGCAATGGCCGGTCAATACTCAGGCTAGCCGAGTAGGTGGAGTTGGCTGAGCTAGTGGAGGAGATGGAGATGGTGTAAACTCAGCCTGAGCCTGAGAAGTAGATGGAATCTGCTCAGCCTCTACCTCGTGAGAAGGTGAATAGGGTGGGGTATCCTGTGCTGGCTCTTCCTGTATATGAGAGGGCTCTACTGGCTTTTCTGCCTGGGACCTGACTTGTCTATACTGTCTCTGTGGCCCATGTTGCCTATTGGTAATGGTCTTAAACTGAGTCATAGTCTGTAAAAAGAAAAAGAAACACTTGTAGTGGAAGTTAGTACTAGAATAAAGAATTGAAAACACAAAATAAATCATGTATGTCAAATAAGATGGACAAAATAAATATATGACATAAATCTATGCAAGTGATAGGATATGAATCATACTAAGTAGTATAAGTATGAAATGCATCCAATGTGGAATATCACAGGCATTGGGCATAAATAAGATAACATGAAGTGAATACATGATGATTGAAGTATGCATGTGAAATCTGTGAACTTCGATCGATCATAAAAGGATGTGAGATTGATCACAAAACTTGAATCGATCGAAAATAAGTGAGATCGATCTCACAACTTTGATCAATCTGAGACACAAGTTCGATCGATCGAACTATGCTCTGTGAAAAATGAAAAGTCACAGATCTATGACTTTAGAAGCACGGGGTCCACATGAATGTGTTCGTGGGCCCATCAACACAACAAATTAATGAATCCTATCACAAAACATGGCCCATACTCCCATGAATCATATCAAAACACCTAATATATACACGAAGCATATACATATATATATATATATAGAAACACAGTGGTTCAAAGCTTCATCAATGGTGGATTTAATTATGTCTATAGCATAAATTAAACATTTAAAACATGTATGCACAAGATAGAAGCTTGAAATCAATGATGGAGTCTCGGATCTTACCCCAAATGAAGATAGAAGAGGTGAGATGCGAAGGAGGTGGAATCCGAGAAGAGAGGGAGAGATTGACGCTTGGACACTCGCCGGAAAGCTTCGCCGGAGGTGGTGAAGTGATTGAGGTGTAGTGGTGACGATGAGAAAGGGGTTGTGAGTGCAAGGGTTAGATTGATCTATATAATCGATCTTGAAACCCACGGTTTCTATTTTTAAAAACATTCCCGAAATAGTTCGATCGATCAAACCTTGGATTTGGCTCGATCGAACTTTGATAGATTTCTCTTAATCGATTTGAACAAGAGTTCGATTGATCTGACAGAGAACAAGAATATGCTGGTTTTTGGTTCAAAAATTGGCTAAGTGTGGGAACTTAAGATCGATCAAACTTGAATTTTCAATCGATCAAATTGTGAAATATTTGGAGATCCCGAGAGCAAGCATTTTCAAGTTGGATGCAGGTCTAAAATTTTTCCAAGTATGGAAACTTAAGATCGATCGAACTGTGAAGTTAGATCGATTGAAGGTCTTATGATTGATCTAAAAACAAACTCGAATGATGGGACAGAGAGGTGGTTTGGATCAAGGTTTTTGTAGGTTGAAAATTTTTCTAAGCGTTGAATGCAAATAGCAGTTCGATCAATCGAACCCCACTTTGTGATCGATCCACCTTATGAAAAATGCTCAATTCAACATGAAAGCTTATGCAATCCTCGCCACAGTTCCTTACAATGTATATGAACCCAAAACAAGTGTCTAGACTTTGCAAGATATAAAATTAAAGATAGAATTGAGGGAGAAATAGGGTTTTGACACCCTACAAATGCTTTTGCTAGTTTTTAACGTCTCTAGCAAGACATTGGGCTCTTTTAGCCCGGATCAAAGATCTTATGATGCATTCCCTCCTTAATGGGGTAATAGTTGTCTTGAGCTCCACCCAACAAATGGCTCTTTGAAGAACTTGTGGGGTTAAGATCAAAAGAAACTTTTGATCCCTTGTCTATACAATCTTTGGGGTCCATACCCTTTCAAAGCAAGAATTTGAAACAATGCTCTTAGAATGCATGGTTGAAGATGGAGACTTTATAATTTTAGTGCCACATAAATATTTATTTCCTTCACAATGAAGATCATGACATTTTTACACAACATTAACCTCTCTTCATACTTATCAAATAAATTAGGGGTTGGATTGAAAATATTCAACTTCACCTTCATGTGGTCAAAAGAGATCTTCATTATCCCGTCCTACAATTAATGTTGGCATTTACGGTAGCCAAGATAGGACCGCTAAGGATAATGGGTATTTGGCTCTTAGGATTGGGAACCAGTTCCATGTGAATGACAATAAAATCAACGGGGAAGAAGAATTTGTTAATCTTTAACAAAACATCCTCAATGACACCTCTAGGCTTCTTAATGGAACGGTCGGCAAGTTGTAATACTACTGACATCAGTTTTAATTCACCTAGGCCCAATTTGACATAAACCAAGTATGAAAGAAGGTTAACACTAGCCCCTAGGTCAAGAAGCGCCAGATTAATAAGATGGTCACCAATGATGCATGAAGTTGTAGGTGAATCGGGGTCCTTAAACTTTCGTAGAGTGTTATGTTGCAAAATGGAGTTTACTTACTCGGTCAAAACCTCTTTTCTTGGTGCTTCGCTCTTATTTTTCCGCTTTTGGGTGCAAAGATCCTTAAAAAACTTGGCATAAGCTAGAATTTGCTTGATTGCATCCAAAAGTGGGAGATTAACTTTCACTTGCCGAAACATCTCCATTATTTCATTGGTCTTGGCTTTTTGCATATCTTTTGAAATGGATCCTTTTAAGGCGTCTGGAAATGGAGCTTTTGGTTCAAACACTTTTTTAGAATTTTCTTTCAAAGACTCTTCAACACAAGACTTTTTCAAATCACTTTTTAAACAAGAATTTTCAAAATCATTTTTCAGTAAATCTTTTTAAAACACATTTTTCAAAACTTTCTTCAATGATTCACTTTCAAGATCACTTTTTAAATCACATTTTAAAGATTTCTCATTCACAAGATCTTGCACATGCAATGAAAGAGGAATAGAATGTGAAACGGGATGGGTGACAACTTGAGGTTGCATCGGTTCACTCTCTTCATTGGACATACCCACTTGGTTGTCCACAATCCTACCACTCCGCAAGTTAGTCACCACATTGACATATTCAATGGTGCACCCTTCCGATGAGGAATAGGTTTTCGCCACACATTGTTGCTTGATTGGGGCATTCATTCGCATCTTTCCCTTCTCTCTAGCATTAAGAGTGCTAGCTATATACCCTACTTGGGTTTTTAGCTTTGCAATTGATTGAGAGTGAGAACGAAACAATTATGTGTTTGCCTCAAGAATACCTAAAGCATTTAAAATTTTCTCTTCAAAGACGGGACTTTTAGTATTACTTTGGGAATATGATTGGTTAGGAAAATGAGAATTAGCAAATTGATTCCTTTGTGATTGATAAGGTTTATAACCTTGGGATCCTTGGTTTTGAAGTGGAGGTGGAATGTATTTCCCTTGGAAACTGCCTTGGGAAGGGTTCGAACCCTCCCCTTGGTTTTTCCAAGAAAAATTCGGATGATTTCTCTAACTTGGATTGTAATGATTACCATAAGGATTATTCCCTTGGTTCATAAAAGTTGCATTGACTTATTCATTAGGTTCACTTTGCATATGCCTATAAGGACAATTGGAAGTAGAATGTAAAAAATATACATGATTCATTTGATGCACGATGAGAATGGTTAGGAAAGGAAGATACTTGGTTCGTCGAGTTTTGGTTGATCAAGAATTGATCAAACTTTTGAGATAAAGATTTCATCTCAGCGGCTATCTTATTTCAATGGTTGACTTGATGTAAGTCAACACTCTTCTTACCTTTGGAATTTCTACCATTCTTGGATGATAATGTTCTATGTAATAAATTTTCACTCATACTCTTATAAAGACGCCACACATCATCCTTATGCCTATCAATGTAAGAACCACCCATGGAAGCATTAACCTTGCCCTTATAAGTATTCGACAAGCTTTCAAAGAAATATTAAACTAATTGCCATTTTGGCATGTCATGATGTGGACACTTCCTAAGCAACTCATTGAAGCGTTCCTATGCCTTATGAAATGTTTCTCCATCCCCATGTGTGAATTCTCTAATTGAAGTTCTCATGGCATTGGTCTTAGAAACTAGGTAGTACTTCTTCAAAAATTCTTGTTGCATTTCTGTCTAAGAAGTGATTGAAAAAGGCATAAGGTTGTTAAACCAATACTTTACCTTGTCTTTTAGGGTGAATGGAAAAAGCTTCTTCTTCAAAAATTATTGTTGCATTTCTACCCAAGAAGTGATTGGAAAAGGCCTAAGGTTGTTAAACCAATACTTTACCTTGTCTTTTAGGGTGAATGGAAAAAACTTGAGTCTTAAAACCTCTTTTGGCATGTCTGTGTATCGAATGGTAGAACAAACTTCAAGGAACTCATCCAAATGCTTGTAAGGTTCTTTATTAGGAAGTGCATGATAGTTAGGAATCATTTGAATGGTTTGTGGCTTAATCTCATAATAGTGTGCTCTAAATGGTGGCAATTGAATGCATGTGGGTGCATTATACTCATTAGGCACATAGTGATCTCTCAAAGCAAGAGGAGGATTTGCAATTTGAGGTGCAACATGGGTACCTTGATTTTGATTTCCTTGAATGATGGGAGGTTGTGAAGCATACATTGGTCTTGGTATTCCAAATGGAAATTAGCCTTATTGTTGTTGAGGTTGATGAATAAATGGCCTAAGCATGCCTAATGGTACTTACATGTTTTCATGATGCACATTTAGGTGGAGGATACCTTGTTAGTCTATGTGACCAAGGTCCTCTACATGCTCTCCATTATGGTCTTCCATTGATGTAATGGATTAAGTAGAACTAGAACTACCTCTTCCCTTAGGATTTCAAACTACGGATTCAAGATGTAAATTAAGAGGGACAAGAGTAGGTCTCAATGATCTACGACCATGCTTGCACAATGCAAAAATTAACAACCAATAAACAAGCCACAATCATCAAAACTATGCAAAGAACAAAAAAAATTGTCTCCACGCGGGCTCATGATTTATCTAAGAATTGAAATACAAGCCTCCACGAGGGCTGACGATTTAACTAAGGTTTGAGTAAGGAAAGAGCTCACAAAGGTCCTTCAGCACTTCAACTCCAAATTTAGCTTTTAGCTTAGCATTTCTTTTATGATTTTAGCTTTTTCCTTTGTTTGCTTAGCTACTTTGGTTAAATGCTCCTTTGCTTGCCTCCTAGTTCAATGTACCTTGTCAATCAAGAATAAACACAATAAGTAAACAAAAAGATATAAAAATAAAGTAAAGACACGATCAAAAGAATACTAATTCCTAAATGATTCGACAAATACGATGTTACGAAATCCCCGGCAACGGCGCCAAAAACTTTGGTAGTACTCCGTCGCTCTACACTATAAGTTTTAAAGTGTGCAATTTAGGCGAGGGCCAAGTTTAACATTTATAAAAAGCCACTACTACCTTTCACTAAAAATATAGCCAGGGCAAGTAGGGATTGTCCCAAGGGATTAGAAGGTCGTATTAGGTTGTGGAATCACAATTAGGTTTAGTAGGTCTAATAATTAAACAAGACTTGGTTAGTTGGATTAAGCTAAAGAGTAATTTAAACTAAGTAAGAACAATAGAATGCAATAGAGAGTAAGTAAGTAAGTAAGAGAGAGAGAAGTCTTGGGATTTAGAGATTACCACTAAGCATAGCTTTTCTACATCCCTTAACAAGTGATTAATGAGGGAAGCATGTGCGTAATTTTGGTATGTGTGTGCTTGGTTGATTCAATTAGCAAGGATGATCCATTAAGCATTTATTGTCTAAACATCATAGAGAAAAGCACAATATATCAAAACAAACCATTAATCCTTTCATTAAGCTTACAATCCAAACACTTCACAATGTTAGAGACATATGCTATTTGCATTTAAAAGTGTGGAATATCAAACAACAAGCATGGATTGTCCTCCCATTTAACTACTACACTACATCTAATGCTACCAATATGAAATTAAACTAAAGGAGTGGCACAATCCATCAAGAAATAAGTATGAACCATCAAATAAACTACAATAGCATTCCATTAAGCATTATATCTTAACAATCTCTATATCTATAGCATCAACACAAGTAGACATATATCAACAACATAAGAAATAGAGATAAGCACATGAACATCTACTCTAGCATTTATAGACATATGAATAGAGTGAAATGAACAATAGGAAGAATTAAACCTCATAAATCATTAAATAATCAAGATCTATGTATAAATCAATGTCAAAACATATACTACGACACTAATCCCTCAATAATACAGAAATCAAGATGTAAAAAGCATGCTTAAGGCTAACTCTAGCCCCAAGAGGATGTCTAACAACTCATGGTAGTGCTTCTCCAACCCTTAAGGGCAAGCTCCATAGAAGAAATCTACTCTTTGGTTGATGAAGAACCTCCAATGGCGTGTCTCTAGCCTTCTCCTCTTTGCTTCCTCACTAAGAATTCTCTAAAAATCTCTCTCTATGGTTGTATGTTGAATCCCCCATCAAAAATAGCTCAAGTCCCCTTTTTGGTAGGTTGAGAGACACCCAAAAATGATCTGGCATGTACTCCAATATTCCCTCAATGATTAGATAAGGACAACTTTTAATGAGCTGGAATTTTAACTTTTTCGCACTGAAGGAAGTTCGATCGATCGAACCTTGTACTTGGATTGATTGAACATGGCTGAGATCTATCGAACTGAGGTTGGATCGATCCACTTGGCTCACTTTTTTGGATAAAAAACAAATCTGAGATATTTTGGAGGTATTTTTGGGAAAAGCACAAAAGTGGTTAGTAGGGTGATACAACTGGATAAGATCAATCATTTGGATAAGGACAAGGAGGTTCGATTGATCGAAGAATGATGTTGGATCGATCGAACTTTTGGGATCTCTGAATATAAACATCATGGCTTAGATCTATCATGGAAGTACTGAGATCGATTATATTAGATCGATTGAACCTTGATCTGAGATCAATAAAAAATGTTGAATTCCACCTTTTTCTTCCTTTTGTTTCCACTTTGCTCCTTTCTTTGATTCATCTCAGAATTGCTTCCTTTTTGCTCTGATTTGGCTGAGTTAGCTTATTTTAGGGATAAGTGCTTGAAAATGGAAATAATACGAAATCAATCTAAAACAGAAAAGTAAGATAGATAAAGGTCCTAGAATACCTAAGCTTAACGGGTTTGAATGCGCACTTTTCAACGCTTATCACACGCGCCACAACACATTTGATTTTGTCGCCATCATTTTGCCACATCATCAGATCCACGCCGCACCACGTGGCAGGCCACGTCATCTTGCCACATCAGCTCCGTCGAGTCATTCTCCCACATCATCATCAATGTCGCGCCACGTGTCAGGCCACGTCAGCATCACCACATTATTCTACCACATCATCGGTTGCCCAATCAAACTCTAAAACACAACAATAGCGGTGCCATTAGTAGTACGTCACCTGCCATGATAGTTACAATCAGTAGCGGTGCCAGCAATAGTGCCACATCACATGCCATGTCAGTTGTTAATAGTGCCTCTATCTTCATCTATCTTCATCATGGGTGAAAACCCATCTTCACCAAATCGCTTCTGCTATGCCACTTATAAGATCTCATTTCCAAACTCAAAATGGTTTCATTCAATCCACCTTTATTTTAAGGGGGGCTGTTAGAATATATTGTAGTATATATTTTTACTATATTGTATAATATATTTTAACCTTATATATGATTACCATATATAGGATTTTAACCTTATATAAGATGTATAGGATTATCATATATATAGTTACCATATACATATAAGGTTTATTTGCTTATCAGACATAATCCCTCATATATAAACCCCTCTTGTATACATGCTAAACACATCAATACAATACATAGTTATATACTCTCTTTTTATTTATAATAGTCATAAACATTCTCTTTGGTTCCAACCCCAAGTAAACAGTTGATAAACACCCAATTGAAAATAATAATAATAATAATAAAATAAAAATCATCTAAGCAACAACAAACAATTCTATATAAAAAAAATATATATTTTTTAAAAGCTACAAATCAACCTAACAATAATGAAGGGCTCTAAAATAGATTGTAAGAAGAAGTAAAAAAGAAGATTAATAGATATTTATTTAGATATATATATGTGATTAATAGATATGAAGGTTAAAGGGGGGACCTTTGATCGACGGAATCGATTGTCAATTATAAATCAACCCGCTTGCAATAGCACAAATCATTGTAAAATAGGGCTATTAGTCGGGTAAGTCGAACCACAGGGATTGCGCTAGTCTTATGGCGACCTAAGTATCCAGAGTTACACTTAGTTTGATGGATGATATAAAAATGTGGATTTGGTTGTCACTAATACTAAGAATTTAAAATGCAAGAATTGAAAGTTGCAAGAATTACAATGAGATAGAAAGTAGGTAAGGAGGTCTAGGGAGATGAATCCATTCCACCCATTTACACATGCTAATTATATGATTGATTTGGGAAATTAATGTAAAACTGACCTAGATGGATAGCAATGCAAGATTACTATGACATCTTCAAGAATTTCAATTGATTAAGAAATAAGAACAACCTATCAAAGCTCCACATACTTGAATTGCCTAAACTATGGTGCAACCCTAGACATGCTCACTAAGCTATAGGATGTCAAAAACTAATCAATTGGTGAGAGCACATGATCATAAGTCACAAGACTAATCCATCAAAAGGAATCCTTAAGCAATGAATTAACAAGTTTCCCAAGATCATGCCATTAAAACCATTCCATAACTTTAATCCCATTGTCACTAGGAGATTATAAGCAATACAATCATGTGA
>JAOTQH010266841.1:0-10920 GCA_025631255.1 Cornus kousa | reverse complement strand
GTATACAATGAGATTCCCCTCCCTGTCATTAACCCCCAACCTCAACCTCAGGTCATCAACTGGTTATACTGCTTGTTAATTTTATTTATCAAAAAAAAAATACTGCTTGTTAATTTCAAACTTTTTGGTAAGTGTTAACTTTTTTCAGCATTATTTTCATTCTTAATCCACTTATGTTGTTCTATAGTCGTGGGAAAAGTTCGGTTATTTTCATGTCCATATACATGTGGTTATATGTCGCTGGTGAATCCATGCCAGGAAAGCACTCTCCTGAGATAGAGCCTCCACTTGCAATATTGGTTACATAAAAGCACTCTCTTAATTAGTTTTTTTTTTTTTTTTTTTTTTTTTTTTCGTTCGTAACTAAAATAAGCACATGTAAAGGGTGCTTGATTGAAACTAAAGTTTAAAGCTATGTTACATGGACTCAGGCACTTGTATTGAGTACTGGTATGTATCCATGCATTGGACGTGTGAAACCTTCAAACAAGAGAACACATGGACACTGCTAAATACTCGTTTTATTTAATTATTTTATTTGGTTTTTTAGAGTAAAAGTAATGTTTTATGTAACATAGCGTTCAATATAGACATTTAACTCATTTTAAAGTAATAATATAATAAAACTGAATGATTGGATATGCTTTTTTAGGCCATGTCCAACCAAAAGTGTCGTACACATATCCCATACCCATGTCCGAGCAATATGTGTCAGACACGAGTACTTCACCACTTTTGAAGAGTCTGTGTAACATAGGTTTAAAGCTTTTAATATTACATTTTGAGTAGAGATTCTATGTTTTAGGTAATTGTTTTTCCACCCACTCGCTAGCCACATTGGACTCCGGATATGTGCAATCATCGGTAACCCACATATATCATTTATGCCCATTTAATATGTTGGTGCATAAATATAAGAACACTCTATCAAAGGGCAATATTTTTAAGTTAGTAATTGAAATGCTTTAAGAAATAGTGTTACTAAACAAATTAAAAAGTATTTTATTATAATGCATCACCAAACACATACCTTGCTTTTCACCGACAATAGTTTTATCATACTTTTTTTGTTTCAACAACAGTGCCAAACAGGCCCTTGGTTTAGTTCTAACTTTGTTCATACTGCAAGTGTTGTCTTCATTGGTATATCATTAATTCTTCTATACAATAATTCAATATGTAGATCAAGCTTGATTAATGATTTGTACTTATCCTCGTTATATAGAATGCCTAAATTTTTTGTATCTATATATTTTTTTGATAATTATTTTTTGCATCTATATTTGGTGAATGATGTTAAGTTCAGGTTCTTAGTTCATATCAAGTTTATGTACTGATTATTGTTAAGTATGCAGATGGACAACCTTTGGTGTTGGATGATTTTGAAAAAGACCTTCCTGCCAATTCTGTGAAGGCGATAACAGAATCAAAATGGACCTTCATTACTCAGGAGGTAAATTTGTCTTATTTTTCCTTCATTATCTCTCCTTTTCTCTTCCAATTTACTTTCGAATATTGTGTTAAGAAAGAAGCTGTGGTGCATATGTTTGTTTTAAATTGTATTTGACATCTGCCATGGTAATCACTTCCAATCTAGAACCTAGACCTTTTACCTAAAACTGTCTGGCACTTCCGTTTCCATTTCACTTTCAGGTTTGGGTCACCTGAAGCTGGAAGAACATGTTAATCACTAGAAAACTTGGTTCTGGACCATATGTTATCGATGTCGGTTGAACAACCAATGTGACAGGTGTCACAAGGGGTCAAATTTTATACCAAATTTACAACGCTGTGATAACACTTGATCACACCAATTCTCAACCAACCAATGCACACGAAGGTTCAATAAGGCACAAGGAACAACACATACACAATTGTAGGAACCAAGATTCCAACCTTTCCGTGCTTAACAATAGTGCAAGGCATAACTCAGTTAAGGATTTGCAACAAGCTTACAATGCACCCTCTCTCTGTTGTGCTTGCAGACCCTAGCAAACCTATTTGTAGGCTACTCAGAAAACCATCCACAGCTATCCACTCTCTTGTTGTTGATACCCCCAATTTTCGTAGGATTTGTTGCATTCATTAAAATCTGTCAACAAGGCTTGCACTTAACACCTGTCAACTACTAGCCTTCAACTACAAGGCTTGTGCTGGCACTAACCAGCATGTGCCACAAGGTCAAGGGCAGTTCTTCAGCAGCCACCTCTCCTAGTTATTTAGCATCAGATGTTGCCATGCAAGGAAAGGTGGTTTCTTGGCACACCCCCACTTCCTATCAGGTAAACACGTGTGAGGAATTTGCGGTGAATGACCCACAATCACTTGCAAAACCGCTGGCAACTCTGTGCATGTTACTTGTCTCAGGTCAATGCGCCTATAGTCAACCTTTCAAATCAATGACATTACCTAGTCGATGGTCTTGGGCATGCCTCTAGTATGCTTTGTGCCACCAACTGATTTGATGCCTTTGTTTCTTGAACACAAGCCCAACGTTGTGCTCACATGCTTGTTAAGACTTGATTACTTGGACAAAGCTCAATGACATGTCATGCCTCCGGTATTTTGGCATAACACAACACCATGCCCTCAATAGCCATCCACCACCAACTTGGTCTGCCAAATGGGTGCTGCCTCCTTCAGCTAGGCTTGGGCTTGTCAAGCCACCATGTTCCTCTAGCCCACATGTCCTTCGAGCCACAACACCTTGCTCATGGTATGTTAGCACCACTAGACCCATACATGCTTGGCATGCCATGCCAGTGCACAACTTGGGGCATATATCTATGTCCGCCCGCCCTTGGGATTGTGCCACCACTCACTGGCCACCATGTGTTGCTGCCACCATTGAGTGATGCACATGCCAAGCCCAAGGCATGTTGGTTCTTTCTAAGCTTGCCTTGAGCTAGGCATGCCGTAGCTAGTTAAGTGGGTTTCAGAGCTAGGGGTTGAGAGACCATACCCCCTATACTTGCACAAAACTAAAAGTTGCAGCTTTGACAGGAGGAAAGTCACCTATGCTTGAGGAGTTATCATTCCGTAATTAATTATGTAGATCTCCAAAATTCAAATTGTGTGTTGTAATGGCCTTCAATGGCTTGAGAATACTCCCATAATTTTTCCAAGTCCATTCTCCAAGTCTAACCCATAGTTTGAACCTTTCATATTGGTACGAAAATGTCACTGCCGCCTCTGACCGCTGCCCACTTGTGTCCAAACTTGACTATGTGAGGTATAGCCAACCACCTTTGGCCCAGGCCATTGCTTGGGGAGATTGTCATGGGTCTAACAGCAGCCTGTGTGGCATGTTATAAGTAATTTATATTGGCGCCATAGTTTGAAAATATTGAGGTGGAAGATTTTTAGTTTCTTTCTTCTCACTTAAAGATTTTTTAGCTTCCCTGTTGTCAGCTCTAATTGTTAGCCTTACCATGCAAACATTGTATTAATTTAGACTAAGAAACCATGATGAACGTGCTTAGTTTTCATAAATCTAGTGAAGCGCATTAATCTCAGATTGTCTGATGGTATGATGCCTGTTCTGTTTCAACGAGACTAATGGTCATTCCTGCTACTTCACTATAGAAGTGTCATTAAAATTAGATCCCTGATATCCTTGGAGTTATGGCTTTGATTGATTTGCACTATTCAACTTATTTGAAGGAACAAAATCATGTCTTTGCAGAAATTTCTTCCTTTGTTATGGGTAGTTCTTTCTTTTGTTTGGCATGTATGCTTACTAAAGTTGGCAAGCTATTTCCTAACAGATTAGCTTGATCATATTTTACACATACACCAAGAAACTAGTTTATTTTGTGATTTTGATGTTCTGGGTAGGTGTTATAGTCCATAGAGATCTGTGGTCTTGTGTTTTGGAATTCTTTGCATATCAGTATTTCCTCAATTGCTACCCAATGAAGTTTTTTTAACATTCTCGAACCAATTTTCAGTCATTGGGAATGTTGACACAATATCTTGAATGTTGTTAATTGTAGGAGCACCCATACTTGAACAGGCCATGGTACACATTACATCCATGTGGGACCAGTGAATGGATAAAGCTGCTTTTTACTGCCGAAGCTTCCATGGCTAAAGGTGCATGTGCAATTGAGAAATATCTGGTATCGTGGTTCTCAGTTGTTGGGCAGGTGGTTGGTCTTAGGCTCCCCTTTGAAATGCTGAGTGATAATGCTCAGTTGTAGTTGATAACTAACATTTGGATGAGACAGTCTAGTAGTTTTAACAATTTTATTTTTATTTATTTTTATTTTATTTTATTTATTTATTTATTTTTTAGGGTAGTTTAACAAGATTATTAAACGCAATTCCCAAATCTCCTAGGCTAAATACATTTGTTGTATCTATATCACAAATAATTTTATTTATGATGAAATTTTATTAGATCGTAGTTTATGGCACGCATCGGTTTGAGTTTTGCAAGAAAATGTATGATGTCAGCCAGGTCTGACTACATGGTGGTGCTAGTGATATCTTGCAAGGCCAACTTTATTATGAAATAAACTCTGTTTTACTCTAATATTTTGGTTGACTCCTTTGAGCTGGTTGGGAAAGAGAAAATTACAGTATTCTTGCTGCAATTGGCCCATTTTTGCTCATTGTTTCTCCTCTAGCGGCTAAAGTGTGTAATATTAACTGAAATACCTCTAGTTTCATGTTTTAGCTTATTATCTTGTTTGCTTATGTCCAATTCAGTGCATTATGCAACTATATTCTTTACACATGAACACATACGCGTTAGAAAATCTTCAAAAATTTAGGAATCTAAGGCTAGGCAGTACTAGGGATGACATGATCACCAAATCCATGTTCTATAATTTGTTTCCTCAATTACAGGAGTTAATCTCGGATTTTAAGCCCTTTTGAAAGAATTCTTCATTAAAAATCTTCAAATGTATATATGCACAACATATTTACATGTATATTCATGTTTCCAGCTATGCTTTCCATTCTGTATTTACCTTACATACACTGATATACACACACGGCACGTGCACAGAAAAATCTGCAGTGTGACAGAATATTGAGAGCTATGCACCACTTGAAACTGCCATGACTGCGTAATCCATGGTTTACTACTATAGTACCACGAATGCTTCCTCTGTTGCATATGGTGAAGTACAGATCTTTTTAGTTCATTATCTTCATTAACTTTTGGCTGCAATAGTATGTTCTAGTGCATTTAGGATGTTCACGTTAAAGCATTGCCGGAACTCCCATTTTCTGCTCCAGCGAACCTTGTGGAAATGTATTGATCAGAATGATCATTACAGCACATGATTTTGATCAGAGGGAATATGTTTAAACTTTAAAGGTAGACTTAGAGTTTGCATTTTCCGTTTGCAGTTTGCAGGTGATAAAGGTTCCCGTCTCAAAAAATCAACACAAACAAGGTCATCTATCACTGACTTGAAGTCATACTAGAAAATATGCGTCCAAGCCTGCATATTTGGCCCAGCGGCTTCACACCAATTTGGAAAAGACTTGCTAAGAATTTTAACCAAACATTATAGGTTTTGGCATGCTTTAGTTAGTTGCAAAAAATGAATTACAGTCACGAATGATTACATGTTTGATACTTTGTGACACATCTCATAGTTCATTGTCAAAAGCTCCTGATTGTTTACCACAACGACAAGAATCCATGATTTATATTGCTGCTAATCTATGAAAATCCTGTGTCTAATAGTTGTTGAATGCAGAGTTAGACTGATTTATGGCTGAGACTCTGCAAAATTATGTTGCAATATCAGCGAGCGAGCTGGCAGTTATTCAACTTAGCTAATAAGAACAACTCAATATGTTCTCAATATAGGTAGCTAGTGGTTAAATGTGGGTAGGTTTTGCTTCTCATCTTGCAGATCATTTCTCTTTCCTATATCTAATGAATTAGTGCCCCTTTTCTTCTGTGTGCTGTTTTGGTGATGATTGAGTTCTCATGATTCCATAACAGCTTATATATGGAAGTGAGTGAATTTTGGTATGGTTGCTATGCAGTAATCATAGACCAAAGGGTCAAATGACTGCATAATCCTCCCATCAGAAATATTGCTCTCATGTTTCAACACCTTAAAACTTGTTGATACTATTGTTTTGACCCAAGTCACACATAGCAGGTTTGGGAGCTGGAGTGAGTGCCAAAGCGGGAGTGGGAGCGCGGAAGAGGCAAAATTTAAGTAATACAGAGTGGGAAGTAGGAGTGGGAGTGCACTCGGAGCATGGGAACGACACTCTTTTAGAAGAATTGTGTGACTTGGGTTGACTCTGCTCCTGTTTTCTGTTTCAGTTAGAGCAACCTGTTGCTTTAATATTTTTGCATCAGTTTTAGCCCATTGCATATGATTCCATAACAGCTTGGACATGGAAGTGAGTGAATTTTGGTATGGTTGCTATGCAGTAATCATAGACCAAAGGGTCAAATGGCTGCATAACCATCAGAAATATTGCTCTCATGTTTCAACACCTTAAAACTTGTTGATACTATTGTTTTGACCCAAGTCACACAAAGCAGGTTTGGAAGCTGGGGCGAGTGCCAGAGCGGGAGTGGGAGCGGAAGAGGCAAAATCTAAGTAATACAGAGTGGGAAGTAGGAGTGGGAGCGCACTCGGAGCATGGGAGCGGCACTCTTTTAGAAGAATTGTGTGACTTGGGTTTTGACTCAGCTCCTGTTTTCTGATTTAGTTAGAGCAACCTGTTGCTTTAATATTTTTGCATCAGTTTTAGCCCATTGCATATGTTTTATGCCCCTCAAGACATCTCCATAGTTTTTGACATATCTATACTACTATTAAAAGTGTAAGAAATTTTCCTTTTTATATATGAATTGCAATTTTTTATTAACATGTTAATGAACCAGTAAATGCGTCATTATATTTAGCACATCAAGAGACAACAGTTATAACATTATACTTAGCTTACCAAAAGATAACCGTGATATAAATATGGTTATTTCATAAATAGTTACAAAATACATATATTTCTTCTATACACTTTTTGAAATTCCCAAACCGTTGGAATAGAAGCTGTTGCAACAGTTCATAACCACTCAAATACAGTGTCCTATTGTGCACCTAACTAGTTCTGTTTGTTTGAGTGTAAAATATTTTTCGAAAAATACTTTTTTAATTTTTGGTGTTTGGTTGTAAAATATTTAAGAAAAAAATAAATATTACAATCTAACAAAAATAACTTACTCATCAATTTTAGAGAAGTTATTTTACATGCCTCTCCAAGTGGGCTCTACTTTAATCTCGATATACACCTTTGCCAAACACCGAAATAACAAAAATAAAAAAAATATTTTACCTAAAAAGAAAGATCTTTTACGAAAAAAAATATTTTAGCCTGTGAACAATTTTTGTAGGGGAGTAATTTTACTCTAATGTTAATTATTTCCTTCTAATTTTCGAAATAGGCTCTCTTATTTGCTCCCCAAAAAAAATTTATTTAGGAAAAAAAAAAAAAAAAATTTGCTCCAAATTTTACAGCCTAACGGAGCAGCTCATCACAGTAATCTTAATAGAATATGCTTTTGGCTCGATATACATACTGATTATGAGTTTCTCTTCCAACAAGCTTGGACTTCCTTGAAAAAAAATATTTTGGACTTGGCGAACCAGTTGCAAGAAATAGCAATTGTCCAAAAATGTCTACTAACATATATGTGGATATATATGACCATAAACATCATTCTTTTTCTTCTTTTGAATATGAACATATACATTGACATATGCATAATTAATAATTTTTTTATGATTTGTTTTTTTTATTATTATCTAAATATGAATTCTTTAAATATACTAGATTATTTTATAACAAATATAAATTATTCTCTTTTGCACAATTGTTGGAATCTGAAGTTGGTATTTATAATATGAAACTTTGATAATTTATAAGAATGAATTTGCTTCCAATTAATTTTGGAAAGCTCTAAATTTTGTATGTAGATATATGAAATATATATTAATTTGTATATTATGTATACGCACGTGATTTTCCTAATTTATAGATGAAACTGATAAATGAATGTGCAAACTGCATAAAGCACATGGGTCTTCACGAAAAATGACCATTAAAAGTATTTTTAAGATAGAGACCTACTTAAAATTTCACAACTCATCTTTCTCTCTATTTCTTTTCATTCATATCTTCCCCGCAAGCAAAAGTTTTCATCCCATGGCGATTTTTACCTTCCTTAACCTTTCCCATTTTCTAGGGTATGGTTTTTGGGCTCACTGAGTTGTGTAATTAAGCTCAAATTCTCTAGCTCGAGTTTGATGATAGAATTTTAAAAAATTATATATTAAGAGAGAAAGACAAAAATGAAAAAATTCCGCTGCCCGGACTCGAACCAGGGACCCTCTTAAGAGAGGGCCGAATTCCAATATCATTGTTTTGATATGCTACAGCGGAAGATCTGTTCTGATGCCATGCCAATTTGAATTTATACTATGTAGTAAAAACGCGACACGAAGTCCAAATTTCCTAATTTTACGTCAACCCCTTGAATTGAATATCATCGGGACTCTCTCTATATATAATAATGATAATAATAATAAATAAATCAAATTGGTATGGCATATGATAGTTCTAATTTTCTTTTGACATTTGCCTGAGGGACACAAAATCTTCGGCACTCTAAAAACATACTTCGTACATGTTCGGTGTATAACATGAGTAGATATTGTTCACCGTACACACCGTATCATTACAATGCAATCACAATGCATTATTTTAAGGGTAAACTACAATGAACTTCCTTGAGATTTGACTTAATTGCAAATAAACTTGAGGTTTGTAATTTTTTTGCAATGTGTACCCATCATGTTTGCCCGATTTTACAAAGATATCTCCTCTGTACAAAAATTAGTACTTTTTGTCAAAAAATTATTTTAAAGTGACCAAAATACCCTTCAAGAAAGTAGAAAAGACTATATTTTAATATTTGATACATATATCCTAAATCTTCCCAAAATCAATTAAGGATCAGATGTTACATTTTTAGCCACATCAATTGGTCTACTTTGCATCCATTTTGCCCCATGCCAATTAGTTTACCTCTCTAAACATGCTTCTGTTTCTATAAATTCATGCTTACATCTCTATGTATCCAGATCTTAAACCGCCATCCTCCCCAACTCCAGCAAAGTTTCAAAGTTGATGCTGACTTTATCAATTTGGATTGGTACCTGTTGATGCTTCAAAGCTCATTCCATACCAGGAAGCTAGCAACTTTTCTTCTGTGTTTACCTAGTGATTTGTATACTTCCCAATTTTGATATACCTATTTCTGTAGCTTATATTAAATGGCCACATTCTTCTGAGTAAATTTATGTTTCAATGTCCTCACTCTAGTGTGTATAACATATGGCAACAGTGAGAGGGTTTGGAATGTTGATGAGTAATGAAATAATTTCATTTTTCTTTGTGTATTTGTGTATCATATGAGAATGCAAATCCCTCAAGATAAAAATAAAAATTTGAGAGCATGTCATGTAAAGAGAGCGGTATCTTCTTCAGAGTCTCTCAGTCATTGAATCATCTATCAGATGAGTCCTACCACCACGTTCAACGACTAAAAAATTCAAAATACAATACATTCGGAATACTCACATAATCATCAATGCAAAATAATCATCAATGCAAAATGAATACAAGTGTAAACCTCCATTCAAATTTATATTGTCGACACCGGAAATGGGAAGAAACAATGGATGGTGTTACCTTATTTTGTCTTTTCATGTGCCAGCATTTGATGAGTTAATTTGACCTAGTTGCTAACGTGTGATGAGTTGGATTGGAATTGGAATGAAGATAACCAGACAGTTCTGTCAAAGTAGCAAATGTGCTAAATGAAGGGTCAATTGTAATGGTAACAACTGGGCAAAGTGTGATCAATTAGGTTAGGGTTGGCACAAGAATACCTAAAAATGGGATTGAAAATAACTACTACATTTGTTATGCTAGAGTCGTACTGTACTAAAAGTGAAATAAAGCTGATGTTTTTTTGGGCCATTCACTATTTGTTTACATTTTAATTTTAGTATACGAAACCCACTCAAATGATAGACCGTTTAATTTGGTGAAATCAAGTAAAAGTTTGACCAATTTCTACAATTTGCACTAAGTGAATTTAAATTCAAATTTTAACCATACAATCTTTATGTTATTCTCTTTCAAAAGGATAGATGTATATATCAATATTAATGCATATTAGAGAGGGATAAAAAGAAGAAGCTCATTGTCATATATGCATACATAAATAAGGACTATCATACATAAATAATTCTCAAATTTAATGATTAAATGGGGTTAACTCATACATCCTATCACGAGAAGATTATCGTGATAACATTTTTTTTTATTATATACTGAGTATAAAAGTAGTGTACAACTTATATCACCCATATTACTCATGCTAAAATAATCTAATTGTAAAAATTAAAATAATTATAATAAAAAAGCTTAAAATATAATTATATGAACTAGTAAATGGACAACAATTTAATTTGGTCAAATTAAATCAATAGAGAACATTGAAGTTTGACTAATCCCTTCAATTTGCAATAAATGGATGGATTTTGATTATTCAATTATAAATTTGAATCCGGGTTCTTTCCTTATTTTTCTTTTTGGAATTCGACCCGACCATAGTGTAAAACAAAAAAGGAGAAAGACAAAAAAAATACTACTCCGTAAAGCAAAAAGATTTCCGCTGCCGGGACTCGAACCCGGAGCTCTCAACGAAAGAGAGCCAAAGACCTTATCATTGCTTGAGTTTGCTACAGCGGAAGGGTTGCTCGTTTAGCATTCCAATTCAACTTTATACTAAAAAAACAGAAGGGCACAAATCCACTCTCTCGTCTCTAGATAAATTATACCTACATATATATATATATATAT
>JAOTQH010266830.1:0-10920 GCA_025631255.1 Cornus kousa | reverse complement strand
GACTAATACTCCAAGCATCAAATGTATCCAACTTAATGAAAAACACAAGATCAAAGATTATCACTCAATCAAGGATTAATTATAATAATTCCTAACTACCAATATACATGATATTAATGGTGAAAGAATTTTAAAATAATTAAATAGAATTGGAAATCATATACGTTAAAATCATAGAAGTGGAAATCAATAAATGGATAATAAAAACTTAATTTATTAATGGGGTTCTCCTCTACTTAGATGAAAATTAGTCACACATAATAAAAGAAAATAAATCAAAAGAGCATAAATAGATCAAACTCTTAATTTGTACAGCTCTATATCCAAAGATCCATCCGGAGCTCCCCTCTTTATGTGTTGTTGAGCTTGGCTATTTATAGCCAATATTTTATTTTCTCTTATTTTTTTATCAAAAGTTTACACCAATTTTGACTACACAACCCGATTACTTTTTACACACTAGCAACTTCTTTTCTTCACACCATTTTCGGCTCCTCTTCTACATTTCTTTTTACACCACTTTCAGCTCCACTTTTTTTCTTTATTTAGTCTTCCATTTCTATTCTTTATTGCCTTTCTTTTGATATAATCACATGGGCTGTTAGTGGTAGACGGTTGGCATGAGACAAAAAGTAAAAGGAAATGTGTTAATGAACTCATCCACTTCCCGCTTCTTTCTTTCTTTCTTTGGTTGCCAACTTCCCACTTACTTCATTTATTTCTTTGGTTTCCAACTTCTCTAGAATGTTTCATCTGTTATCCTTCGGCGTATTAAAATATATAAGCATTCTTGTTGTAGCCATTTTTCACCTATTTGCCATTTTATAATGAATTTGATCTTTTATTCCAAATAACCAGAAGATATAAAAATACTAATTAATCAATTAAATTAAATATAATAAGGTACTAACAAATATGATTTTAAGGGTAAAATATGCAATAAATATGAGCTCATCAATACCTATGCCATGAATAGAATAATGCATGAATGAAATTGACACACACATGCTTGAATTTTATCAATTTAGCCATACATACTCATCATCGTCATCATGTATATATGTGTAACCTCAAGAAAACAATTCAACGTAAGGCATGTTTATTAAACA
This sequence comes from Cornus kousa, assembly GCA_025631255.1. Taxonomy (NCBI): domain Eukaryota; kingdom Viridiplantae; phylum Streptophyta; class Magnoliopsida; order Cornales; family Cornaceae; genus Cornus; species Cornus kousa. Next base: position 9,811 of record JAOTQH010266830.1, on the reverse strand, counting down.
ACTTTACAACCATGTATATACATATATACAATTAATATCATTTAGATCATGTTTCGTCACAAAAACATGTAAGCACATAGTTAACATTCAAATTCTGAAGAAATTTTATTAGGGCTGCAACTCGGGCGGGTTTGGTACTCATCTCGGGCTAGGCCCATATAGAAAATTTTCAACCCGAGCCCGCCTTAAGTCCGAGCCGAGCTACTCGAGCCTGCACTAAGCCCCCTCGGAAGAATTTGTGTGTAAAAAATAAATCAATTAATGCTGCACCCATGACATAAAACTGAAACATTAAGCATAAATCCCAAGCATACTGCCAACTTGACTATTACACTCTTGTGACTTAAGTATAATTATAAATATATATAATATTTTCAGGCTCAAGTTGGGCTTCAGGCATAATCCATATCAACCCAAGCGCAGTCCGAATTAAATTCGGGCTCAAAATATATAGCCTAGGCCCAAACCAAAATTAGAAAAATATTGCCCATGCCCACAAAATTTTCGGGCTGGGTTCGGGTTATTTTGGGTTGGGGCTGCCCAAGTTGCAGCCCTAAATTTTATTATTCTAATCATGCTTATCAAGAAATCAAATAAACAAATTCAACTAAAGTGAAAACATGACTATTTAGACATCCCTACTTCAGAAGTACCCAAAATGCATTCCAGGCTGGAAAAGTCAACGCTGATTAACGGCAGCAGAATGGAAAATATTTTAGTGAAAATGTAACCGACGACGAGGAGAGTATACTGCTCCAAAGGTGTGGCTCTAGAATCCGACTCGAAGTGGCCCAAAAACCCCTTTAAAGTCTTAGATCTAAAAACTTAAAAAATTCGTAAAATAATCATCGTTCCTTTGAAAATTAAATCCTTTGACTCAGTGATAGAGAACAGCGAGAAGAATATTTTCCGTTAAGGAACCAAGACCGAAAACCCAACCAATTGGCCGAAAAATAAAAAAGAAAGATTGAAACTTTTTTAAAAAAAGAAAAGAAAAGAAAAGAAAAATAAAATGAAGGCAAGAGAGAGAGAGCTGTGACTAGTGTAGGAAATGACTGAAGAAAATAGGGACTTTGGCCCCTTTTGATCATAAAATGATCAAGTGGGGTCTACGTGACCCCAAAATATCTTTCTTGCCTCAATATATGTATATATAAACACACATATGTACATGTCACAAACACACCTCTTGGTAGGTAGCCACCCAAATATGCACCAATTAAATAAATATAAAGTACAATGACACCGAAAAATAATCCTGTGCACAACAACACCAGTTGCGGGTCCTGCCCGGGACCTCCCGGCTCAAAAAACTGAAAAATGTCAAAATGACCGACAATACATTTCTAAGAGCCCTGAACTTGAAGAAATGGCCAAATCAACTATCGGGACTCACCCAGTACACCCCACGGTGTCTGACACGTAAAACGAGGTACAAAAAGAAAAATTTAGAAAAATAAAAAAATTCTCGAAAATGGAAAATGGAAAAAATCCGAAACACTACATTCGTGCCTATGATCACACACACACACACATATTATATATATATATATATACATGTTCACATTTTGAATTTTTGTATGTTTAACTGTTATTGCACTTTTGACTATTTCATGTACGTAAGATTATGAAAAAAATATATATCACAAGATTCAAACCGTGGCTGTTTAATGCACAAGTTAAGTTAACGAGCCACCAAGCCACTTGTTCTATTGTGGTTATAAATTGACTGTTATTTATATTATTTATATATATATATATATATATATATATATCACCACTTGAAAATCATATTATTGTGATTGCGGTATTTTAATAATCTCAAATTGATTATTATTTTTATTATGGTGCTTACTTCTATTCGATTATAATGAAATAATTCTAACTATGTTATTTTATCATTTATAGTTCCCTGATAATGTTGAATCTTACCAAGCTTGAATTTGTTGCCCTTGATATTTCGGGCAAAAACTACCTATCATGGATCATTGATGGCGAAATATCAAGGGCAACAAATTCAAGCTTGGTAAGCTACCTATCATGGATCCTTGATGGCAAGATTCATCTCGATGCCATGTATCTTGGGCATACAATTAAAGCAAATAATGAAGCGTCCATTCAGGATCGTGCAAAAGTAATGATTTTTCTTCAGCATCATTTGCATGATGAATTTAAAACTAAGTACCTAACGGTTAAACACCTATTCATCTTATGGAATAATTTAAAAGAACGACATGAGCATTAGAAAACTATTTTTCTTCCAAATGCTCATTCTGACTGGATACATCTGCGATTGCAGGATTTTTAAACTATAAATGAGTATAATTCAACTCATTTCAAAATCAGCTCACAATTAATTTTATGTAGAGAAAAAATCATTGACGATAACATGTTAGAAAAAATATTCTCCACATTTCATGCCTCGAATATGCTCAGTAGTATTGAGAGCATCGATTTACCAAATACTCTGAGCTGATTTCTAGCTTACTAGTAGCTGAACAAAATAACGAGTTTTTGTTGAAAAATCATCAGTCCTGTCCGACCGGAGCAACACCATTCCCAGAAACTAATGCACCCTCATATCATGGTTGTAGACGTGATTGTGGTCGTGCTCTTGGCTGTGATCATTGGGATGCTTATGGTAAAAATAATTACCATAACTGTGGTGGTCAGAATCCCTCGCAGTTTCGTAGAAAGAACCCCACACCGTTCCACCAGAAGTGGAATACAAATGTGACTACGCAGACAAAAGAAAAGGGTTTGCAAAACAAAACTCCTCGGAATTATGCAAAGAAGCCTAGCTTGTTATCGATGTGGCATGAAAGGGCACTAATTGCATGCTTGTCGTACGCCCAGACATCTAATTGACATTTACCAAGCCTCAGTAAATGAAAAGGGGGAAAATATTGAAATGAATTTTATTGATGATGATGAGCCAGTAGACATCACTCACCTGGATGTCTCGGATTTATTTGAGGATCCCACTAGCAAAATTGACCATCTCATTGGTGATGTCTATACCAGTTAATGTGTTCATTTTTTGTATGATATTTACAACTACCCGTACTGCAACTATGTTCTCTTATTTTCCTGTATGTCATTTGCAACTGACCATATTATAGTTCTATTTTAAGATACTTATTGTATTGTAACTCTTTAAGTATAATTTGTGATATCTGTTTCAGTGTAATTTTATTCATGTCTCATAATATTTTATCTGTTTTTCATATTTCTTTTTTAAAGTAATCAATTATAAATTTGCATGTATGAAAAGGCATAAATCTAACAACTAAGTCCAAGAAATCTGGTGAGGATATCTGTTTAGCAGACAGTGCAACAACGAACACTATCCTTCGAGATATAAAATATTTATCTCATATAACATTAGCTGAAGCTAGTGTGAATACAATATCAGGTCCTACAGACTTTATTGAAGGCTCCTAAAGAGCTAATATTTTGTTACCATGTGGAACAAAATTATATATTTATGATGCTTTGTACACAACCAGATCCAGAAGAAATCTGCTGAGTTTTAAAGATGTACGTCGTAATGGATATCATATTAAAACTATAAATGAAGGTAGCGTTGACTACTTCTGTATCACATCTATTGTTTCATGTCCAAATTATATATTAGAAAAACTCCTTACTCTCTCTTCTGGGATGAATTCCACATCTATAAGAACAATTGAATCACATGTAGTGATACACCAGAAGTGTTATAATGCAACAGAAGTGCAAAGCACCAGAAATGCAGGCACCCAAAATGTTATAATGCACCAGAAGTACGAAGCACCAGAAGTGTTATGACCCAAAGATTTTTATACTTTGGCATGATCGTCTTGGCCATCCTGGGTCAACAATGATACGCTAAATCATTCAAAATTCGCATGGGCATCCACTAAAGAACCTAAAAATTCTTTTGTCAAATGATTATCTATGTACCGCCTGCTCACTTGGTAAATTGATTGTTAGACAGTCACCCTCAAAGGTCGTCATTGAATCCCCAATGTTTTTATAAAGAATTCAAGGGGATATATGTGAACCAATACATCTAGCATATAGACAATTTTAATATTTTATGGTCTTAATTATGTATTAACATGGTGGTCACACGTAAGTTTACTTTCTATTCGTAATGTTGTATTTGCTCGACTTCTTGCTCAAATAATTCAATTATGGGCACAATTTATGGACTATCCAATCAAGGCAATCCGTCATGATAATGTTGGAGAATTCATATCTGGAGCATTTAATGACTATTGCATGTCAATTGGTATTGATGTTGAATATCCTGTTCCACACACTCTTACCCAAAATGATCTTGCAGAATCTTTTATTAAACGTCTTCAGTTAATTGCTAGATCATTACTTATGAGAACAACGCTCCTTATATCTACTTAGGGACATGCCATATTACATGTTACATCCTTAGTTCGCATAAGACCAACTACATATCATAGTTTTTCACCTTTACAACTTGTAATTGGTCAACAATCAAATATTTCTCACTTTCAAGTTTTTGGTTGTGTTGTACATATTCTTATTGCACCACCATAATACACCAAAATGGGTCCTCAACGACGACTTGGGATTTATGTAAGTTTTGATTCTCGATCTATTATTAGATATTTTGAACATACGACAAACGATGTCTTTAAGGCACAGTTTGTTGACTGTCATTTTGACGAGACTGTCTTCCCACAACTAGGGGGAGAAAATAAACAACCAACAGAGCAGCATGAGATTAATTGGAATGTTTCAGCTTTACCTCATTTTGATCTTTACCTCATTTTGATCATCGAACAAATCAATGTGAACTAAAAGTTCGAAGGATCATTTATTTGCAAGGTACGTATTGCAAATCAATTTCCAAATGCATTCACTAAAAGTGGTAAAGTCCCATATACTGGCTGCATAAATTCCAGCCCTAATTGATATCCCTGGAGGACAGCCCATCAGTACTACATCTGATGTATCTAAAATACTTCAGAAGCGTGGTAGGCCTATTGATGCAAAAGAACTGTTCCCCGGAAGAGGAAAATACAAGAAAAATCAAATAAAGAAATTGGTGCTTCTGAAGATGCCACACTTGCAAAATGAACAACGAAAATGATTTATTAATTTAAATTTTATAAACAAGTAGCTCCAAAAGAGGTAAACCCTAAAAGTGGCATAAGCCCCAGAAGAGGCAGAGGCCCAGAAGTGGCACATGCTCCGGAAGTGACGCATGCCCTGAAAGTGGCACAAGCCCCTGAAGAGGCAGTGGTATCAGAAAATAACAAGATCTCAATAAACCATGGAGAATTGTGGGATAGAAATACAGTTATTATTAACGATATATTAATGAATTCACATTTTATACATTTTTCATCTCCAAATTTATATTAGGTATTATATTATTTTTATTTATTTTAATTAATTAGTTGATTTTTATATTTATTTGTAATATTTGTAATGTCCACCAAAAAGTATTAAAAAAGATAAATTTGAAAGAAATTGGTGGACATCTGCAAAGCAAAAGAGCATATATATATTTTCAGCCAACAATTGGCACAAGGACCAGCTCAGCAAATATGGCTAAGTCTTTAGCCTATTCAACTAGAGGTCTCATGTTTAAACTCTCCAAGGTGCAGAATATGTCCATATTATTTTGGTCAATGTCTCAGTCAACAACCACATCATCATTCCACATCAGCATCACCTGTGGGTCCACACTACCACGTCACCCATGGGGGCACACTGACAAATTTTCAACACGAACCCACAATGACACGTCATCACATCGAACCCACTTTGCCACGTCATCGCCATGTCATCCCGTGGGCACCACTACCACGTTATCGTCCAGGTCTCACCAATGGCACGTTATCAGTCAACCAATGCCACATCATCATTCCCCTTGGTTACAGAGTAAAAGGGTACATATATATTTGTAACAAAAATTTAGCATGTGCGCTCCAGAAGAATTGGTAGAGTCTTGTTCTTTAGTTTAGAAGTTCCAAGGTTCAAACCTTGGCAATAATATATTTCTCTTTATTTTTGCCAAAAGGAAAAGAAAGAAGATCATTTATTTTTGTCAAAAGTGGAGATAGAATATGAAGAAGGGAATAAGACAATGTGAAGGGAAAGCCATGGAATGATGGGGTATTTATTTATATATATGTATAAGATGTGGAATGATGTAGTATTTATTTATATATATGTATAAGATGTAAATGATGGGCAAAGTAGAGAGATAAATAGGAGAAAAAGGAATCCAATGAAAAGAAAGAAGAGAGTTAGTTAGATACTGAAAGGGGACTTAGACTTGGACAAAGAGAGGTTTGGATATATTATGGAGCCAAGAAGGGGCTCTCGCCCCTTTCTTATTCTATTTTATTTTATTTATTCTATTTGTTTTATTTTCAGTATTTGGAATTAATGTAATTACATTCAAGTAATGATTTTATGATTGTGTTTATAATTGGGATAATTTATTCATATGTGTGATAGTTGCATAATCTAAACAAAAAATATATCTTGAGTAAGCTCAAAATCATTCTTACAGTAACAATGAGAGTGATGATTATGCAATGGTTTTCTTGGCATGTTGTACAAAGATTTTGATAGTTTATGGCTTAGAAAAACCTTTGAATGATTATGGCTTAGTTTTTGACTTTATGTGCATTTACCATAAAAGTTAAGCGATTTGATAGTCCATGGCTTAAGGAAGTTGCTTCATACTATACCCTAGTTTAGGTAGATGAATCATACCAACCTTTGATGGATTATACTTAACTATTGAATGTATGAACTTCTTGAAGATTTTGTTGTATGTTTTTAGCCACACGAATCATAGGCATACATAGAATGAATTTTCCCATGTTAGATATGATTAGTGGTTGTTAGGAGATTTATGGTGAAGTTGGTTCCATCTTATTTTATCTTTTATTATTTTTATTTAATCTTTTTTAGTTTTAATTATTTCAAAATCAAATCTTGAACAAACTATTTTTGTAACTGTTTTAGATTTAAATTAATTTCGATTCAGATTAGTTGACAACACATTCCCTTGGGTTTGACCCTACTTATCACTATACTATTTTTAATAAAGTGATTGTAGGAAAATAAATTATTTTTGCATGGAGTGTTTCCACAATGACAACATCTAAATACACGTCCGTCATATTTTCTGCTTTGCAGTTGCTCTTTATATTACAAGTGATAATGAGGATCCCGAATCTCAAAACGTCAAAGAGTGTCGACGTAGAAATGATTGGCCAAAATGGAAAGAAGTAATATAGGCAGAACTAAACTCATTAGCAACACGTGAGATATTTGTACATGTAGTCCAAACACCTAAAGATGTTATGCCTGTAGGGTATAAATGGGTATTTGTTCGGAAACATAATGAGAAAAATGAAATTATAAGATATAAAACCCGACTAGTAGCTCAAGGTTTATCGCAAAGACCTGGTATTGATTACGAGGAGACATACTATCTTGTGATGGATGCAATCACATTTCACTTCTTGATCAGTTTGATAGTCTCAGAAGGACTATATATGTGTCTGATGGACATGGTGTAATACCCCTAATTTTAAAAGGATAATCTCGAAATTTATTTGTTTGTTTTATTTGCATTTTTTAATTGATTACTTGATTTTTTGTTTCTGATTTTAATTTAATTAAATAGTTAAATGTGATTCGTGTGCTTATTTGATTAATTTGAATTTAAATGTTTTAACTGAATTATTTGTTATTTGATGATGTGTTTTATGTGTAATTTAATTATTATGATTTAAATGTTTTATTTTATGTTTTATATTTAAAGGAGTTAGGTTTGGATAGTAGTAATGGACCAACCTATTAGATCATACGGACTACTTGGATAGAAGGTTGAATGAGTATGGATAATTACCCATGGGTAGTTGTATATATATAATTTGGGAACATATGTATACATGGGTAGTTTTAATATTATCATTATTATTGATAATTGTGGTATTATTAATAGAAATAATAATATTATTATTATTGTTATGGCAGAGTTGGTATTGTATATATATTAAATATAATTAAAAAATTATAATGTGTATATATATGATAACTATCACATTAGTTTTAATGAACTTAATATATATGTGTGTGTGTGTGTGTGTGTTTATTTTATATTTTTCCTTTTTTCTTTTCTTTTTCAGTAAAATAACTAGATGGGAAGGAATTAGGATTATATAGTTATCTATATGTATTATGGATCTGCTATAGGGTTTAGAAAACCCTATTCACATTCATAGTGGAGGCAGCAGTTTTAGAGATAGAAAAAATGAAGCAGGAAGAGGAAAATGAAGGAGTAGTTTGGGTTTTTAATCTAAAATCCCTAAGGCAAGTTCTAACTCTGTCTCTTCTCCTTTGACTTGTGTTTAATACATGCTTAGTTATATTTTAGGATTTTTAATTGGATTTAATAAACTGATTTGCATGCTAAAAATCTTATTTTTACAATGTTTGGATATATGTAATGGGTTGTCTGATTTTTAGTTGTTTTAAATAACTTGATTCATGGTATGTGCTTTAAATTGATATATAAATGTTTATATGCTTTAAAATCAATATGGGAACAATCTGGGACGTAGTTGGTAAGCTTGAAACCTTCAACAATGGAGGTTTGAAGTGAAATACCCCTAATTTTAAAAAGGATAGTCTCGGTATTAATTTATTTGTTTTAGTTGCATTTTTATTTAATTCATTGATTACTTGGCTAATTGCTTAATTGTTTAATGAATTGTGTGCTTAAATATTTTGTCTTAATTAATTTAGTAATTAACTTGCTTGCTTTGATAATGTGTAATTTGTTTGTATGATTTTACTTGTTTAGATGATATGTTGCTTAATTGTAATTTTGTGTTATGATTAAATGATTTTAATTGTTTTATTTTATTTTATATTTTAAGAAGTGTAGAGATGGATAGTAGTAATGGACCAAACAACTGGGTCGCATGGACTACTTGGATATGAGGTGTAATGGGTACAAATATTACCCATGGATGGTTGTACATATATATATATATATATATATGGATATATATGTATAGTAATTTATTAGTATTATCATTATTGTTAAATAGTTAATATTGATGATAATATTTTAATAGTCATTAAATATATATATATATATAGCTGATTTTATACACATAAGTATAAATAACGTTAGTGCTGTAACTTATATATATATATATATATATATATATATATGTATGTATGTATTATTTTATTTTTGTTATTTATTTTTCTTTTTATTTTATTTTATTCTTAAGTTGGCAGACTTAGGGTTAAATTAGGATTAGGGTTATATGTTTTATGTATATATATATACAATAGTACAGGTATGTGGAGGCTGAAATATTTTTATACGACTAACGGGCCAGTGGCCTAGTGGTATCAGCCTCTTACTGGGAAGTCAGAGGTTCAAGTCTCAAAAGAGACAAAGTGTGTGTGAGTCCCAACTAGGGGAAAAAAAAAAAAGAAGCAACCGTGAGACAAGAGAGGGGGTTTGGGCTAAATAATGAGGCCAAATCAAGAAGGAGGGTTGATGGTTGTTCGAGGGTTAGAACCAGAGCAGTAAGAGGCTTGGACGGCAGCCAAGGATCGCCGAAAAATTTGGAAGAATAAATTAAGGTTTCAATCCGAAACCTAGAGGCAAGTTCTATATCTTACTCCTTCCCTTAAACTTGTGTTCTATGCATGCCTAGATAATCTCTAAGGTTTAATCAGATTTTTAAACTGATTTTGTATGCATATTAATTTAGAATTTTAACTAGACTATGGG
>JAOTQH010266808.1:0-10923 GCA_025631255.1 Cornus kousa | reverse complement strand
GGTTTGCAACCTGGGGTGGGTCCGTAAGGGCCCTGCCCAGGGGAGTTTCCCTGGCTTCCAAAAAAAAAAAAAAAAGTCTTTTCCCAACTATTTGGGATTGGCTACATAAGAAAATGATTTTCCATTTTGCCCAATAATATTTGTCCACCAAAAGCCTTTCATGCTACTTTTAGGAGTTCTAAACTCATTTTTTTATAACTGACTGCTTCAAATTTTTTCACAATTAAATGGCTGGGGTCAATCTTATTTACCCAAAGAACGGTTGATAGAATCTAGAAAGCAGCAATAACCAAAAAAAAAAAAAAAAATTAGAAACAATCAGCAGTAGCCAGTTAAGTAGTAAAAGGCAGCAGTAGATGTAGAGAACCAGCATCTATCAGTTTGATTGGCCCAGCTAAGTCATCGCAAGATAGATCAAATAATTTTTCATGTAAAGCAAACTTCCAAGTAATAATTATATGTTTGCAAATCCCAATCTTTTCTGTCTCTCTGGCTCTGTTCTTTGGACTTGAAAAGCCATAACAAGGTTTAAATAAAATTGGATAACTCCTCCTTTTCAAGCAACCCAAATTTATATGAATGACCTAGTTTCAAAAGACAATGACACTCATATCATGGTCTATATTGGCACATATCATACTTGAACCAAAATCACCAATTATTGAATAAAAGAAGTAAATTCTATGAATAACAGAAGTAAATCAGCATAATCATGCAAGAACTTGAACCAAAATCAACAATTATTGAATAACAGAAGTAAATTATATGCCTTACAATGCAGATAAAAATCAGCGTAATCATCCAAAACAGTTAACAATTCTTCAAATTGAATCTTAAAAATCAGCATAATATATTTATAGTTGATATAATGATAAAACATGATAATGCACTTAAATTTGAACTCACCTTCAAGCACGGTACCAAAAATAATGTTCTTATTATCAAGCTGAGGGCATGGACCAGGCCCAGCAGTGATCAAGAACTCCACATTTCGGTAATCTGGGTTGAGCTTAATCTCATCATAGTCATCATTCTCTGACAAGCAAAGCTAAACAAGTCCTGACCTCGAATGGCCTAACATAAAGGCCCTAGAATCGACAGTCTCAGTGTTCCGAACCAAATCTAACGGCGGCTTCACCTCTCCCCTGTCTCGCCTGCCTTGCCTGCCGGCCATGAAGAACTCGCCGGGGAATATTTTCTGGACTAAAGTGCCCTTGTAGGTCGAACCGGACGAACCGCAACACATGGCTTTGAAATTGGAGACGGTGAGAGGGACGAGGTTGCCGTAGAGGCCGAGGATGAGGCGGCCCAAGGGTTCTGTGTCGGTGCAGAGAGAGAGTTCGTCGCCCAGGGTTCGGTTTTGGAAGTAATTTGGGCATATGCTGAAGTCCATGAAGACTCTATCGGTGACAGTGGTGTCTGGTGGTGGTGAGGTGGTGGCGGAGGAGAGGGTGGAGGGAAGGGAGACGGAGGTGGAGAGGAAAAGGATGGAGCGGCGCGTGAGGTGAAGTTTAGGGTTAGAGTTAGGGTTGCGGTGGTGGGGGTTGTGGGGGAGAAGAGGTGAAGAGAGAGTGGTGGAGCAGCCCATGACGACGGTGCATACCACACGCAAGTGGTGCAGCAGCCCAAGGTGGAGAGAGAAAGAGAGGATGTGTGAGTACCACAGAGTAAGACAAGTGGGGCCCACCTTTGATCTAATGGATAAAATATATATATTTTTTTGAGTAAATGAATAAATGAAAATATTTATTTTGCAATAAATTAATTTCTATTGACTAAAATTAACATAATAGTAATAGTAATACCCCTCTGACTCTTCAGGTTGATATTCTAGTTCTGAAAAAAAAAAAAATTAATTTTCTAGTTGTAAGAAACAGGAAAAAAAGAGAGTTGATTTTCTTTTTCCCCGAAACTGAATTAAATTGTATATATATGTACCGAGTAGGATGGGCCAAGAACAAAAGGCCCAACAAGCTGGATGGTAAATCAAATTAACCCAGGCTAGAGCCAACCCAAGCCTAATACCAAAGAGATTAGGCCCCAAACAAAACAGCTAGCCGTTGCTAATTGGGACTTGGAAATCATGCTAATTAGGGTTAATAGCAATTCAATCCAGCTTCGATTGACATCAATGGAGGCAAGAAAGGGATGTCAAGTTTCAATGTTTCGATTGACTCCAGTTTTTCTTGGTTTTTTTTTTTTTTTTCTTCTTCTTCTAATGTCGTGAATCTTCTTCGCCCAAACCTCATTCTCTCTCCTATTGTCTATCAGGTTTGTCTCATTTGGTCTTCAATGTTGTTATATATATGTGTATGTCGCTGTGTGTAAAATTATGTGCAAAAGCATATGCTGATCTATATGTGTGTAAATAATATTAATATATATATATATATATATATATGTATGTATGTATGTATGTATGAGTAAGGATACGGAATTACCTTTGTGAATGTACTCGTCGTTGATTTGTGTTTTGGACTTCATGGAAAAGGACTAAGATGCATTTATAATCCTAGATTTATAGTTGCACATCTGGACAAGAGCTAATGTGTTGTGATCTTTCTTCTTGATATAGTCGCCTTCCTCATCGAAGACTTAAAGACCTAATGTCTTACTTTTGTCATGGAATCTATTTTTTATTATTATCTAATGCATTTAATAGTTTTTGAACAGACTTCTAGTTACATTTTTATTTTTAATGATAGCTACTATTCTTTAATATTTTAAACAAGTTTACAATTCAACCTCTAGTATGATATGAATAAATTAATAATGGTGGAATATGAAAAAATTAAGAAGGATTGTTAAATTCTTATAGAAGACCAATGAAGACATCTCAGATATAACGTGGTTATATATATATATATATATATATATATGTTTGTATATATATAATACATGCGTATGCATATTTGAAACAAAACAACTAGGGATTCCTGCAGGCATCACTGAATATAAATCAGGGATATATTATATATGTGAATATATAGAGACGGGTCCCTGTTGCCATACAAAATGCCTCTATATAGTGTTTCTTCTTGTTGTGTATTCCTTCTTGATATAATCGCTTTCTCCGTTGAAGACTCAAAAGAAATGATAAGTCCCATCTTTGGTCATGATCACTATTTTTTATTACCTAATACTTTTGTGGGTTTTTTTGGTCGGACTCCTATTTATATCTTAATAAAGAGTTATTATTGTTTTTGTAAAAATCTAATACTTTTTAACAATAACAATGTTCCTTAATATATATATTTTTTGAAGACAAGTTAATAACGAATTCAACCTCAACTAGTATGAAAGTAGGTAAAACAAGAAATATTTGAACAATGGTGAAAATTAACAATATAAAGGAATATTAAATTTTTGTAGAAAAAGAATGTAGACATCTCATATATATCTTAATAAAGAATTATTATTATTTTTGTAAAAATATAATACTTTTTAACAATAACAATGTTCCTTAATATATATATATATATATATATTTTGAAATATATATATTTTGAAAGGTAATATTCCTTAATATTCCCGACAAGTTAATAACGAATTCAACCTCAACTAGTATGAAAGTAGGTAAAACAAGAAATATTTGAACAATGGTGAAAAATAACAATGTAAAGGAATATTAATTTTGTTTAGAAAAACAATGAAGACATCTCATATATATTATTTTATGTGTATGTATATGTGTCTGAAACTATGTATCCCTGCATGTACCTGTTTATAAATTATGGTTTATCAAAATATTAGAATTTTAGATATTGACCTACCTTTTCTTCTTTGGGAAATGACATCATTTAAATTTTTTTTGACCTCATAAATTGGTATATGTTGAATTCATTTGCACCATCATTAGTGACATAATGAAACTGAATCAAATTGTTTGCTTGAACTCACCAGAAGTTACAAGGACGAAGATAGAAGCAACCAGTGCACTTACTCATCTAGAAATGTCGGGGTGCACCAAAGGACTAGAAATAGAGAAACAAATGAGAATATAGCTTCTCCATTCCTAAACTTTCCTTCTAACTCAACCAGAATTTTTACAATCTATATGATAATGTCTGAATTACCTTTATCTGCATGAGAAAGCTTCACTTTCATCATCTTTATTCCTGACTGGTGGGCTGCTGATCTTGGAAGCTATTGACATGGAATAATCATTCCATGACTGTTTCTTAGAGAACGAAATATTCCTGTGTTGGGGACACATATTCAAGCATGCACTTTTAGACCTGTGCAGTGCACAGCTACAGTTGCGATGGTATGGCCTCCGCTCGATCTCCATGTCGTACATTGATATGCTTCCATTAAAGACGCACGGAAGCATAATCTCTGCTGCTCCAGTGGCCATTCTCTCTCTCTCTCTCTCTCTCTCTCTCTCCCCCTCCCTTGAATGTCTTGTGTGTGTGTGGTATGCAGGTGAGCAAATGTATGTGTGAGTGAACTTGAATGTCTTGAACTTTTGCATATTCTTTGATGGGTTTATATAGAGCAGGGGATCAGTATTTGTTGAGTAGCAGTGTGGGAGTATCCAAGGGAGAAAATGTCCAAGTAGAGTACAAGAGTAGTTTGGTACGGTTCTTGCCTATGTAGTTACCTTGCTAAGGGTTTAAGAAAGACGTTTTTCCCTAGGAGAGTCTCTGTTCCTTCCTGTGGAACCTATTATATTTTGAGAGAAAGATGGCTTGGCTTTGTTTGGTTTGGCTCGGGTTTGCAAGTTATTGTAGGGAGGAATATTATAGCATTGGTTGTTCAGGAAGTTTGTGTTTCTTGACTAACTAACTATAATGGATTTTTATGAATTTTGTTCTCGGAGTTGAACGACTGTTTCTAGGCAACAAAGGATGTGGGTTAAAGTGTTAATTAATACAAGTGAATGGCCCACACCTGGACATATTACGTGGTTATGCAATTTAACCTTTTCTTGTTCCCTTTTTATGGTGATGACAATGATAAAAAATAATTGTCCCATGCGCATTTGCGTAATTCCAAATGTTAAGGCGATTTCTTCCTTCACTCTAAACAGAATATTAAAATATGTTGTCTTAACTTGATATGTCATGTTCTGCTTTACACAGCAAGATTAAGTATATGGGTGAAAAATGGGATATGTAAATATTCTTTACTGGTTTGGGTGAAAAACATTTTCTTTTACAAAAGCTGCATTTTTTGCACAGGTGAAGAGAATACAAAAAGAAGGGGTTTGTAGGAAATTAGATTTATCAATTATATAGAAAAAGGGTACTTCTTACATTCCATTTTTGAAGTTAGAGGAAATTGATAATCAGTGAATCCCGAAAACTACGTACATGGCAGTTTTTACCACGTTTTTGTTTCCTGTTATGACGGTGTCTTAAATTCTGAGTTCAAGAGGTCTTTTTTGGAAACTGGAAGGTTGATTGGCTCACATGGAAAAAATAAAATATCGTTTAGCAGCCTTTATTTCTTGTATCGTTTAGCAACCTTTATTTCTTGTCCCATGACATCGGCCCTGGTCCATTTTTTTTTTCTTCTTTTGGGTGAATTGTTTGGGTCTTTAATGCATTGTGATATGGGTATGTTCTTTTGTATTTATTGATTCAAGTATTTAGGGTCCACACAGATCTTGGGGTGGGAGGAGGCGTGGGGGGAGCACACTCTGTTATGTAGAGAGAGAACTCTTTGAAAACAGATGGACGTGGGTATTGTGGCATCCATCTTGTAACGTTCATATCCACACTGTTTTATTTTCATTTTCATCGATGTAAATAGGCTTTTAAGACAGACCATGGAATTGTTTTGTGTGTGTGTGTGTGCTTGTCAAAATTTCGTCACTTTTTTCTTTTTATTTCTAACTCTAAACTTTGACCTGCCTTAACATTTCCTGCTGCTTATTCATTGGAACAGTTGATTGTGAACATATATATATATATGTATATATAACTAGGGAAAAAAATATGTATATATATTAAAATTTGTAAGGTTTAATTGTGAGATAAGAGAAGACAAAATTCTAAAAGAATATGGTTCTAATATGGTTTTGTATGCTAACCTTAAAATTTTATTGATGTTGCTATGTAAGTCGTGTACAATATGTTTTATTGTAAAATTATTAAATCCATTGTGGAATCTTCTAGTTTATATATGAAATGGCACTGGATAGTGCATTCTTTTTGGTCAGTGATATTTTTTTATTTCACTTTTGCAGTTAGAATGAAATCTTTGTATTGCTAACCTCATATTTTTTTATTGATGTTGGTATGAAAATCATTTATTATTTTAGAATCTTCAACTTGTTAGTGAAAAAATATTGTACTGAAATTCCTTTTCTCAATCATATCTGGGTTACTGGTGTAAGAATAAAGAAATTGACAAAACATTGTTGTCTTGTTTCCTTCTAGAAAGCTCTAGGCCTGCTATTGTATCTGGTCTTTCTGTGAAGTTCTATGATATATCATTTGTTGCTTCAATTTTATATGTGCAAATAGAAACATGGTTCTGGTATTGCAATGTGATAAAAAGATTGTGGGTTCTGGAAATATATTGCAATTTGATATAAATATTGTATGTCCTGGATGTATTTTGCAATCTAATATAAAGATTGTGGGCGGCCTTTTAGTTCATTTTTATTAAAACATTCTGAAATGTGCCCCAAACTGGTCTTTTTATCTTTCTTTGCTCTTCTAAATTGAATTTCACTGTCTTTTGCTTATTATTTTTACTTTCTAAATCATTTATCTATCCATGGGGAGGATTTATTGTTATGACTCATGGTTCAAAAATCAACATACTGCTAGCTGATCTCTGATGCTTCAGATGGACTACTTGTTATATAGCATATTTTAAGATGTTGCATTTAATAGGATCTCAAGAGAGAACATAAATAAAGCCAAAGAAAGTTGCAGTCAAATTTCTTGCTAGCCAATGATTAAGAGAGAGTTCCCTTTAAAAAAAATTCTTAAGAGAGTGTAAAATTAAGATAGTTGTGCAGCATTTTTCTGCAAAATTAGTGAAGAAATGGCGAATCTGGCTGGCAGATTAGCAGTATTGTGCTAGTAATTTGTCTGTTTTGAGACCTATATTGCCACTTGGAAAGTGAAACTAACATGTTGATGAGCCAATTTCTGGTTCCAAGCTACCTTTGTAATAATATTAATAATACCATTGTAACATGCTGAAGGGTTCACTAAATAGGAATGTGCTGGCTGCTTTTACCATTGATCTTTCACAGTTTCTGTTTATAATATTTTAGAACTGAGATAATGAGTTTGGCTAATTTCACTTTCATGCACCATGCAGGTAATGATTCACACCTGCCATTACATGGTTCTGCACAAAGTATGAACCATCTTATTGATGCTATCCTGGTAATATCAGGCTCTTTGATTTAGCAGATTTGATTTAAGTTCTAGCAACCTGATTTGTAACACTGGTTACAGGAAACGGTGTCATTTCAACCCAAGTTCATACACCTTTTGGCACTACAATTATCCAAATAATTTTCATTTTGGTCCCAATTATCTTTCAGTTAACACTGGGAATGGTATCATTAAAACTCAATCAAGTTCATTCTCCTTTTGGCACTAGAATTATCTACATAATGTGCATTTTGGTCCGAGCTCTCTTTGAGGTACACGGCATAGTTTGACTGGTCGTTCTTTTCTTTCTCTTTTTTTCATTCCATCCGAGTTGATATCTTCATTTGGTATTGGTTTAAATGGTATACTAATTTTCTAATTCCTGTTGTCTAATTTGTAATCACTAGAATAAGCATAATTCACTAAGGAATGCTTGTCTTTTCTTTTTTCTTTCGATTTGTAGGGCTGTCACACAACTTTGTTATAGGAGTGCCATGTAAACATGTGCCACTGGTAATGTTATTGAGGATGAACGTATAGCAGTGTTGTTCTATCCATATTGAGAAAACGAGAAAGAAAAGATTAATAAAATGAGAAGACCCGTTTCAAGAGCAGTTTAGTCCCCGGACTATGTGACTTGACATGCTTAGACATGTGATTAACATTCCCCATGTATATGGAATTTTGTTTAATTTTTTAATCTAGGCACGTGGTCAATATTCAAGAGGAGACCATTTGAGTTGGATACGCAGAGGATACATAGAAAAATGTTTACTTTTTTGGTTTTAGAGAGAGAGAGAGAGAGGCTCCTCTTCCATTGATTCTTTTGTCGTATTATTGCCTTCCTCGTTAATAACGCAAAGATTTGGTTCCATGTTTATCTAATTGTTTAATGTTTATTCAAATAAGATATAAATTTATTAATGGCTAGCTCTGTACCTGTTCACCCTTCACAGCATTCTTGGAGACCAGTAATGACTTATTTACTCTACTTATATGCTTTAATATAATGTTGATTTTTGAATGTACCAGACAAATTAACAACAGATCTAGTCTCAATACCAGAATTTTTTTTTTTTAAAAAAGAATAATGAAATCAATTATGTGACAAAATATGATTTCTCGCACGTGTGTGTGTATGTATATAACCAATTTGGCTAAAAACAGGTTGCTCATTTTTTTATTCTACTAGTGTAGGGTGCTAGCAAGGTTGGACTAAGCATGGTTTGACCTTCTTGGCACAATGTGGTTGCCTCAAACGCATATCCTAATTCTCCTTTGACCAACATGATTTAAGATACTAAAAGAATATAATGTTTAGAAAAATTTGTACGCGTAATGTAACATATTTGGGCTATTTCTCAAAGTCTTGATAAGAAGTGGAAAAATACTTCAGTTTGAAGGGGGAAAAAAAAAAAAAAGACTTCAGTTTGAAGAGGTGGATTAGTTATATATAGTTAAATATATTACATATATATATATATATATATTCCTCCCCTACGAAGCTTTTAAGAATTGTTCTTTCTAGATTGACATTAGCTATCAAAATAATTTTTTGCTTTTTCAAAAATTTATTTTACCAAATATATATATATATATATATATATGATTAGAATTTTCAAAAGTTGATATGATTGAGAAAAATAAATATATTACAAACTCTGGAATAATGGGAATCAACCGCTAACTTGTATATTTTTAATGCATATACAACATTATTGCTGACAAAGAAACTAAAAAAAAAATGCTTTTGAAAATTTACCAGAATTTACAAGGATGAAGATGGAAGCAACTGCACAAGAGGAATAAAAATGGAGAAACAAAAAAAACAAATAATAGCTTCTCAATTCCTAACCTTTTGATTCTCTCTCTGTTGGAATTTCTACCATCCAAATGACAGTGTCTAAATTTTTGTTATCTACCTGACTGAGACTCAGTCTCATCATCTTTACTTGTAAATGCTGACGAGTTGCTCAGAGAGGATTGATGAGAGAATTTGAAGACAAGAGTTTAAGCATGCACCATTTGACTTGTGCAGAGCACAGCTGCAGTTGCGTTGGTAAGGCTTTCGCTCAATCTCAAGGTCATACATTGATATGCTCCCATCAAAGAGGCACCGTAGCATCATCTCTGCTGCTCCAGCGAGACTCTCTCTCTCTCTCTCTCTCTATCTATCTATCTATCTCTCTTTCTCTTACACACACAGACACATACTCCTCTCTATCTCTCTCCTGAGTCTTTAGTGTGTGGAATGTGGGTGAGTCTGTGTAAGTGTGTGTGAGTGAATTGAAGTGCTTTGAAACTTTGACATTTTTCTTGAATATATAGAGCAGGGAATCAGTGTTTGATGGATGGTACCGTGGGAGGATTCGAGGGAGAAAATCTTGTGATGAGTAAAATTCGAGAGTACCTTTCTAAGAGTTTAGGAAAGACGTTTTTCCCTAGGAAAGCCTCAGTTCCTTCCTGTGGAACCTATTATTAGAGAGAGAGATGGCTTGGCTTTTTTTTTTTTTTGGTTTGGCTCGGCTTTGCAAGTTATTGTAGCGTAGGTCATTCAGGAAGCTTGTCTTGCTTGACTAATAATTTTATTGTTATTGGGATTATTTCTATGCAACAAAGGATCTGGGTTTTAGTGTCACTAAATACAAGTATTTCGCCCACCTAGACATATTATGGGTTCTTCAATTTGACTTTATATTGTTGCTTCTTGATGGTGGTGATATTGATAGAATTAATTGTCCCATGCTGTTGACCTGCTTTTGTATCTAATATTCTCTGATGTGTAACGTATAACTTGTCGCTTCAAGGTTATATGTTCACCAAATAGAAATATGATTCTGTATAAAATAGGGCAATACAATATGAAGATTATGGGCTGTGTTTAAGTGCATTTCTATTTAAACATTCTAAAATGTGACCCAAACTGGACTTTCATTCATCCTTACTTCTTAATTGGTTTTCACTGTCTTTTACTCGTAATTTTACTTTCTAAAGGTGTTATATATATATTGAGAGGATTTATTTTCATGACCCATTGTTCAAAAATCAACATACAGCTAGCTTATTTCTGATGTTTTGTGCAGACCACTTGTATTTAGTACTCTAAGATGGTGCATTTAGTAACACTTCCAATTGTCTCTATTTTTTAAGCATTTAGACCAAAAAGCAAGCAAAAATAAAATAAAATAAAATAAAATAAATTAATAAGTAAAAGATTACTGTCAAATTTATTGCTAGCCGATGCTTAAGAGAACATATAATAAGATAGTTGTGCAGCCATTTCCTGTTAAATTAGTGAAGAAATGGTGAATGTGGCTAGCAGATTAGCAGTATTATCTGTGTTTGTTTTTAGATCTATGTTGGCACTTGGAAAGTGCAACTAAAATATTGTTGGGCCATTTAGTGGTTCCAAGCTACCAATACCATCGTAATAATATCAATAATACCATTATGATACGTTGAGGGATTCACTAAATAGGAATATGCTGGCTGCTTTGACCATTGATCTATGTTGGCACTTGGAAAGTGCAACTAAAATATTGTTGGGCCATTTAGTGGTTCCAAGCTACCAATACCATCG
>JAOTQH010266798.1:0-10923 GCA_025631255.1 Cornus kousa | reverse complement strand
AACCCGTCTGATAAAAAAAAAAAAAAAAAAAAAAAAAAAAAAAAAAAAAAAAAATATTGGCTCACACTATGCCTACCACCATACTCTTCATACTTAACATGCTTTTAATCATCATCATGGTAACAATATACATTATTTTAAACACATAAGCATGTGATCATATAATCAAATAGCCAGATAAGCAACTAAGTATGCCTTTCGAATAATTAAACACCTTAACGCATAAGCACATAGTCATGCAAATTTGTAACTACCCGAACCCGTGGGTCCGAACCGTTAACCAGGTCCTTACCCAAACCCGAGGTCACCTAAGGGCACCATCATCAATTTACATACCAAGACACATTCAATGCACAACTACAACTCATTACAAGCCCAAAGAACTACTACAAGGTAAAAGTATAGCTCTAAAGATGATGGGACATGAACAATGAAGGCCATACATTTTGATCGGCCGAAATGGCACTTTGGTCGGCCAAAGTACCTATTCCGGTCGGCCAAAATGGACCAACCGGTCGACCGGTTGTGGCCAAAAATGAAACAAGGCTACTTGAATTTTGGGTGGAACAGTAATCGGTCAACCGAAGCAGTCATTTCGGTAGGCCGAAATGACCCTGCGAGCTGGGGTTTTGCTACTGGATTGCAACAAGTGTGAAAATGAGTAATGGTCTGGGTAGAAGTTTTGAAAATTGATCTAAACATGTTCTAATACCCTGTGAAAATGACATACTTCATCCCATGGTTATAAACCTCAATATTTTACCACAATGCAACTTCATTAATCCCATTTAACTAAGAACTAATGCATAGTCTTTACAATTAACCTAAATTTACATCAAACTAATATTAAAAGCTTATAGTTACATTACATGGCCAAACTATATAAACTTAATACATTTTCAAGGTAATGCTATACAAAATAATGGGCTTAAAATACAAAAGGTTACAGAACACCCTTCTAGTCCCTTTATGCTTGTGGGGATTGTCATCTGCCACCTCCTTTTCGTGACCTGAAAAATGTTAATATAAAGGGATGAGCAAATTTTTCAGTAGATGGTGCCTAATATACACCTCTTGTGACCCCGTGAATCCAAACAAGGAATAGGAAAATAAGAAATTGGGATCATGCTATTCCTGGGAGAACATAACCACAATCTCAACACCAATAATCCAAGTCATGAATGATCTATGCCATGCGATGGGAAATAATGTCATGCAATGTCTCTCCTCATTTTCAAAACCTTTTCTGTCATCATTTCCAAACCGTTAGTGAAACCCGTCCCATAGCAACTTCATGGTGGCACAAGAGGAGGATTGGCTAACTATCCCTGACCCATGACAACTCCATAGCGTCATTTGGGGTCAGATAACTCAACCACGATAGGGCAGTCTCCCTAGTCCCCTCTAGGTCGCACTAACGCCATAAACCCTAGGCAACTCCCAAGCGACTGGGTTTTCGCAAACCTCATTTCAAAATCCTTTCCCAAATCAATTTATTAGCTTTATAAAACAACTTTTTCCCATTTCTTGTCCAATGATAAATGCATGCAATGTCACATGTTGTCCAATGTCAACATATAACTATATTCACTTCATTAACATCATGCTAGCATGTCTAAAATAAATTTTTCCACACCAAGTCATTGTTCTCAATCTCATCAAATATAACATTATAAGTAAATGGAGCATATAGATAATTCAACTAAACATTTATATTTCATCACAATTCATTTAAACGTGTAACTTAGCACATACAACACATAAAAACACCACATCATGCTTCATTTACACATAAATTTTGAATAACCATAGATAATATTCATAATTTAGTAAACAATTCTATACTTTCTATAAGGAAAATTCATCAAGGGCAAAGAAATTGTAGAATTAGAAACCCCTATCTCAAATTTGTAGAAAAGCCCCAAAAATTCCTAGATTTTTTAAAATTCAAGGTTGACCAAACAAGGATTTGCTTCTATCAAAATGTAGATCTCAACGAGCTCTCCGACTTGCCACAAATGACACCAACAAACTCCTAACGGTTGGAGAGAAATCAAAACTTGAAGCTTTGTAGAAAAAGAAAAGAAAAGAGGGAGAGAGATTTACGCAGAGAGAGAGAAATTGATGGCTGACAATGGCCATTAGGCCTTTTGTGAGATTTAACAAATGGTGGGGCCCACTTCCTTTTTAAAAATATCTTTTACCATTAACTATATATAACTTTATACACACTTAACCAATTTACAACACAACAAGTATGTCACCACATAAAATACGTTAAATTAAAATGAATGAGATGCAATGTATCCAAAATAAAATCCACGTACACAACAATCCCGGTAGCGGGTCCCGCCCAGGACTTCCCGGTCCGAAAAATAAAAAAATGTCGAAATGGCAACCATTACATTTCAAAAAGTCCTGAACACAAAGAAATACCCCAACCAACTCTCGAACACACCTGGCACACCCTACGGTGTTCAGTACGCAAAACGAGAAAACACAAAAATACCCTCAAAAATAAAAAAAAATCCCAGAAAATGGTAAAATGGAAAAATCAGAAACATTATATGACCAATGCAATTAGAATTGTAAAATGTGGATGCTTGGAATTGAAAACACCAATTTTGATTTTATAAAAACCATTACAACAACTATATTTTGAGTATAATGAGTAGGGACCGAACACAAGGACTATATGCTTGAATTGAGTTTAACATTAATGAACTTGAGATTAAAAAGATGATGATTGGTTTGTTTAGACTAATTTTGAATTTCAGCTAATTAGAAATGCGATTAAGATGATACGAAAACTAAATTGGATTAAAATAAAAGTGAGAGACTTAGGGTATGGATTTCACAATTAAGCTCATGCAAATGCGTCAAATACCTTCAATTAGTGGGGAAATTAGGTTGTGTAACAAGGATGTGGCTACAAGCACACATCAATGAACAAAATGACACTACAATTGCAATAAATAAGTATGAACTATCAAACTCAAGTATAAAATATCCACCTAACTACAACTAAACTAAGAATGTGGTACAAATCATTAAGACTAAGCATAATTCATCAAATCAATAACAATTATATCCAAAGTAAAATATTACATGGTCATCATTGAATACAATTACAAAGAGCATTCAATGTAAAGATCAATCATCAATTCAACTATACATAACCCAACATATAGAGAATTAAAGAGTGATATAAGAATTCAACAAATCATTATTTGATATAACCAACCATAAATCCTTAAAACTATGCAAACATATACAACTAATAATCCCTAAAAATTAAAGTTAAATGATACAATTACACAAACTTAGGATTCATCCAAACCCTAAATGAAGATCTAGCCTACCATAGAGAAGAATGATGTGGTCTTCAAGGTTTCAATCCACATCTCCAAGCCTTGTTGCATCTTTTTCTTCTTTTTCTTCTTCTTCTTCGAGATCAAACCCTAAGAGAAAAACTCCTGCAATGTTGATTACAAGTCTCCTAAAATAACTCCTTTAACAAGGGAATTCATTTTCTATTTATAGTTGACTCTAAGGTTCCAAAATATGTCAGACCCCGTACATCCCAATCAGATTTCCATGCCCATAACTTGGTAATTGTTGTACAGTATTGTATGAGTTGTCACACGTGTACAGTTAGTATTGTATGAGTTGTCACCTACCCCTCATTACCATATATAGAATTACCATGTATAGGGGTTTTTTGTTCTCCACTTACCTACTCCCGTAGCTTCTCCTATATAAACACCGTTATTTTGTTGTATTACTGACTAAATAACATTTATTCTCTTTCTCTCTCTCTATTTCAACATTGTTCAGACGGAAATCAATCCCTCTTTAATTTTTTTTTTAGTCTTGTTCAAATTCCAATCTTGATTCCATCTCGACTTTCTCTTAATCTCTTCTCGACGATCTCTCCTTTGTAATCTCAGTTCTCGTCTCAACAATCTCTCTCGGATCCCTCCTCGGCTTTCTCCTCGATAATTTCTCTCGAGTTCATCTAAGCTAGATCTTGGTTCTCTTATCTCGACTCCATCTCGCTACTATATCTCATTTGTTCGGCAGCTCTTATGATGGATACTAAAGAATCCCATCTTCTTGGGTCAATCACCAACACCAAACTTGTAAACCGTGCGCGTGCAAATCAGCCCTCCTCCACTGCTACTATCGTTACTTCAGGTAATACATATCTCCATGCTTCATTTTCTACACCTTGGATCATTGATTCAGGGGCATCCGATCATATAACAGGTCCATCTTTTCTTTATGATATTTCTCATGTTTTCTCACCATCGATTGTTACTATAACGAATGGGGCCAAATCACCTGTTCATGGAATTGGTACCTTTTGCACTCCAGGTCTCACTTTTTTATTAGTTTTATATATCTCTTAATTTTCATTCAATTTATTGTCAGTTCGCAAAATCACATCAGATTTAAATTGCTTAATTACTTTTTCTCCTTCCTGTTGTGTTTTTCAAAATCTCAAGACGTTTGGTAGGGGTTTGAGAAAGACTACATCCAGCCAACTACTGTTCCGACAGCTCTACATTCCACATCTTCTTCAACTTACCAATGGCATTTCCGCCTTAGACATCCCTCTTCAAATAGATTTCGAGCCTTGATCCCTTCTTTAGTTAATTTTTCTAACTTTAATTGTACTACTTGTGAACATAGTAAACATCCTTGGGGTACTTTTAAGTATCATTTTGATAAAAGTTTAAAACATTTTGAGTTAGTACATTCAGATGTTTGGAGACCAGCTCATACTACTGTCTTATTTGGTGCTCATTATTTTGTGTCATTTATTAATGATTATTCACATTTAACTTAGGTTTATATTCTTAAAGATAGATCCTAAGTACTCTCTATTTTTTAATCTTTTTATGCTGAAATTTAAATTCAGTTTGATGCAAAATTACTTGTTCTTAGAATTGACAATGCCCTGAATATAAACTTAATGTTTTTCAAAAGTTTCTTAAGTCGTGGGGCATTATCCATCGAACATCTTCTGTTGATACCCCTCAATAAAATGAAGTTGCTGAACAGAATAATGGCCCACTTTTAGCTATCACTCGTGCCTTAACAATTCAAATGCATGTTCCAAAACATTTTCAGGCAAATGCAGTTCAGGTTGTTGCTTATCTTTTAAACCGCATTCCTTCTAGGGTTTTTCAAGGAAAATCGCCCTTCCAAATGATGTTTTCTGACACAAATCCTTTTTTCCATTCCTCCAAAGGTGTTTGGGTGTGTCTGTTTTGTTCATAATCTAAGTCCGGGATGAGACAAACTTGATCTTTGTGCTCACAAATATGTTTTCGTAGGTTATTCTCACACTCAAAAGGGATATCAATGTTACATTTGAACTCTTCGTAAACATTTTTTGTGTGTAGATGTAATGTTCTTTGAGAATGTTCCTTATTATTCTTGTCGTCAGAAAAGAGTAGTTAATCTTGTTCCAACGATTGAAGTAATAAACCCAGCCTTGCCACTTTCACCAGTCGCTTCAACGCCTGGAGATTCTTCCATCTCTTTGGACTCTGATCTTGATTAACCTATTGTTGTTCAGAAAAGTAAACGGTCTTGTACCAATCACCCTATCTCTAACTTTTTATCGTATAATAAATTGTCCGCCTCCTTTCAAGCTTTTTCTTTGTCATTATCCTTTATTGCTCTTCCTAAGTCCTACAGGGAGGCACTTTCTCATCCAGGGTGGAGGAAAGCTATGGAAGAAGAAATAAACGCTTTAAAATTAAATCATACTTAATTGGGACCTTATTCCTAAGCCTACTGATACTCAAGTTATTGGTTGTTGTTGGGATTTTACTGTTAAACAAACACATGATGGTATTGTTGACTGTCTCAAAGCTCGACTTACTACTCAAGGCTACACTAAGACTTATGGCTTTGATTATATTGAGACGTTCTCTTCTGTGGCCAAACTGAATTATGTTCATGTGATAATCACTCTTGCAGCTAATCTAGACTGGCCACTTTATCAACTTGATGTTAAAAATGTTTTTTTGCACGATGACCTTATTAAGACAGTTTATATGACTTAACCACCTGGGTTTGAGTATAAAGGGGAGTGTGTGTATCATCTCAAGAAGTCTATCTATGGCCTCAAACAGTCCCCTCGTCTATGGTTTGATAAGTTCAGTAAAGCAGTGGTAGCTCATGGTATGATCAGAAGCTAAGCTAACCACCTTTTTTTTTTAAGAAAATGAAACGCGGTATTGTGATTCTTGTGGTGTATGTAGATGATATTGTTATCACCGGCAGTGACAAAGATGGTATGCAAGTTCTAATCCATCACTTGAGTTCTAACTTCCTTACTAAGGATTTGGGCAAACTATAGTATTTTCTAGGAATTGAGGTGGCTCAGTCAAAGCAAGGCATTAATCTTTCTCAGCGAAAGTATACTCTTGATTTATTACAGGATACTGGATATCTTGGTTCGAAACCTGTAGGTACACCCATGGAGACTAATGTAAAACTTAAGGTGGATGATGGTGATCCACTCAATGATCCAAAGATGTATCAGAGACTTGTACGTAAACTTATTTACCACATAAGCACTCGTCCAAACATCTCCTATGTAGTCACTATTGTGAGTTAATTCATGACCAGTCCTGGGGTACCTTATATGGAGGCAGTTGCACGCATCTTGAAGTATCTCAAGGGTGCTCCGGGACGTGGTATGTTTTATCGATCTTCTGGACATCTTCGGATTAAGGTACAAAAGCAGATTGGGCTGGTTCTCCTTTTGAACGACAATCCACCACGGGTTACTGCACCTTCAACAATGACAATAAAATAAAGTATGGGCGTTAATTACCACCACGACCAACGACAATAAAATAAAATAAGATTCAAAGGGGTTAGTTAACATATTTGGCTATAGTTGATGGAGATTTTTTGCATTTTACTCTTAAATTGATACTCCTATTTAAGATCAATTATGTTACAAAATTAAATGAAATAAGCCTATGATATATATATATATATATGTTGAGGGAAATAATTCTCGATTACGGTTTGCGCCAAAATCTAAATTTTCTTAGCTTATAACACGTGTCAAGGGTCAAATCAATAGCAACATCTGGATAAAATGCAAGGAGACCAAAGAGACCGCCGATTCAAGGCAAAACAGTTTAACAATGGACCAAAATTCTGGACAAATGAGTCACAAGTGGTTATTTCTGCTGATTGGGTAGTTATCAACACTTTTATCCGTTGTTAAAAAAAAAAAAAAAAAGAAAGAAAAAAAAGAAAGAAAGCATGCAGGCTTTTTAGCTGCGATCACGCATCAGTTATCTGCCCTCATTGCCACTGTCGCCATAGATTTTCGGGTTATTGCAGCACTTCTATCGGCTGCCAGTAAGTTTTAGTAATGGGACACGTGTCAATTACCAATTTAATCATCTAAAGGAACAGAATTTTACTATAACCATCTCAACGTATCTTAACCGTCCAACCACTGAGAATAGATAGCCCCCATTATTAGTTGTTATCAACCAATGGCGGATTTAGGGAAACGCTGAGCTGGGCTCTAGTTCACTGAAAAAAAAAAAAAAATTGTTGTTATAGATAATTTTAGCCTAACAAAAAAATAATAATAAATAAAAAATTAAATAAATTATCATTAGTGTTAGTCCATCTAAACAAGCCCAATTTAATTAAGTCATAATACTGAAATAAAGGCCCAAACCAAACAAGCCTTGATAAAAAAATTTGCTTAAAAAATTTGGTTTTTAAATTTATGTTTAATTTTAATCAACCCAATACAATTTCTAATCCGCCCTAGTTGCCAACAGTTACAATCAGCTTTACACGTGGTGAAAACATGGCGAAAAGCCAAATGAAAGCTCAGGGACACATGAAATGAAAGATAGATTGAATGAAACCACTTCTGCCACAAGTACAACCCATGAAGTGTACCCTCCATCAATCAGGAGCACGAAATAGTTAGACGAAATAGTTAGGCATAATTGATATGCCTAACTATTATTAATATATTAATGACCAATCAGATATAATAAGTATATCAATTCAGCCTAATTAAGAAATTATTTATTGTAATTGTTTAAACAGTAACTTTGTATAATGAATGATTACAAATATTTTATCAAAACAAAGTGAACCTATAATAAAATAAAAAAATTTGATATATGTACAACAATGGAATATTTCTCTAGGAATATTATTAATTTTGGGTACTTTTCCCTTTGAAGCAGGCAATACAATCATATTTTATATATTATTACACGATCCCGAATCATGATTCATTGCATGGAGACATGATTTGATTTAATAGAAATGTTTTGGGCCTTTTTGACCATTCAGAGGTGGTCCACCATGAATGAGTTAGAAGAATCATAAAATTGAGCACATGATTTGATTTAATAGAAATGTTTTGTTACTTTCTGACTCACCATGAATGAGGTAGATGAATCATCAAATTAAGAAATTATTACATGGTACAATATAATTTGTATAAAGTCAATCATATGAGTAAATGTGTCCGAAATCCAGAGACCAAATAATTTCTCAAATTTAGGACTTTTCTACCTCTTTCATGGCGGCCAACCTCCCTGAACGGCCAAAAAATGCAAAAACACTTCTATCAAATTATGTCACCAACTGATAAATTATTACATGAGTTGAGGCTACATGATCTCAATCAATCACAACTCCACATGCAAATAAATGTGTCAGCTTTATTCAGATTTTATATGTATTTCAAGTTATAATTGGTCTAGCCTATGTAGTCACGGACTATGTAATAATTTCTTATCACCAATGAAGATTGGTTAGAAATAATGGTCTCGGGATTATGTAATACATTCTTAATTTTATTGAGTCTTCTCCCTATTTCACTATGGACCACCTATCAGAACAGTAAAAAAAAGCCCAAAATACTTCTATCAAATCATGTCTCCCAATAAGGAATTATTACATAATTCAAAATTATATGGTCCAATCAATCACAACTCAATATACAAATAAATGTATCAGCTTAATTTAGAGTTTTATTTGCATATTAAATTGTAATTGGTTTGAACTATGTAATTTCATACCATGTTATAATAATAGTTCAGGGACTATGTAATAATTTTTAAATTTATTAGTTTTTCCCTTTTTCATGGTGGCCTACCTCTCTGAACGATTAAAAAATGCCGAAACACTTCTATCAAATCATGTCTCCAAGCGAGGAATTATTACATGATCCGAGACTACATGATTCCGATCAATCACAATTCGACACGCGAACAAATGTATCAACTTTAGTAAGATTTTATTTGCATATCAAGTTGTAACTGGTTTGGACTATATAGTCCTAAATCGTGTAAAACTTTCTCATCTGCAACGGTGATTGGCTGTGACTAATGGTCTCCGGACTATATAATATTTTCTCAACTTTATGAGGTCTTCTCGCTCTTTCATGGTGGCCCACCTATGTATACAGTCAGAAAGGCCCAAAACACTTCTATCAAATCAGGTCTCCAAGCAAGGGATTCTTACATAATTCGAGACTAGATGGTCCAAATCAATCAAATGTGTCAGTTTAATTTATTCAGAGTTTTATTTACATAACAAATTGTAATTGGTTTGTACTATGTTGTTCCAAACCATGTAATAATATATAATTTTCAATGGTGATTGCCCAGAATTAATTGTATCGGGATTACGTAATAATTTCTCAATTTTACTAGTCTTCTCCTCTTTCATGGTGACCTAACTCAACGGTCAGAAAAGGCCCAAAACACTTTTATCAAATCATGTCTCCAAATGAAAAATTATTGTATGATCCAAAATTATATGATCTCAATCAATCACAACTCGGCATACAAATAAATGTATCTATTTTAATACATATCAAATTATAATTAGTTGAGGTTATAAATTCTTGAACTACGTAATTCCGATCATATAATAATTTTCGATCGTCCAACACCACATGCTTTGTGACAGGATTAGGTTCTTCATAATTAGTGTATATATTTTAATACATATCAAATTATAATTAGCAGAAGTTATAAATTCTTGAACTATGTAATTCCGATCATATAATAATTTCCGGTCGCCCAGCACCACAAGCTTTGTGGCCCGATTAGGTTCCTCATAATTAGCTGTCATTAATTTCATCATTTTTGTTTTATAATTAGTACATATCAAATTAGAAGTGCTATATCATCATTTTTGTTTTCTAGTACTGCATCTATATTTATTGGTGTGTTCCACCTATCCCTGATACAAATATGTGCAGAAAAATTTAAGTTATGGATCCCACCACTAAGGAACATAACTCGTAAGCATAAACTATTGTTATCAATAATAGAAATCAATATTGAGAAGGTGACGTTTATCAATGCAATAGCAAGCGCCCTAAAATTTACTGCATTTATGTTTATAGTACTGCATTTATGTTTTATTGGTGCGTTCCACCTATCCCTGATATAAGCAAACAAACAAGTACAGAAAAATGTGAGTGACGGATCCCACCACTGCATTTATGTTTATAGTACTGCATTTATGTTTTATTGGTGCGTTCCACATATCCCTGATATAAGCAAACAAACAAGTACAGAAAAATGTGAGTGATGGATCCCACTACTAAGTAGCATAACTCGTAAATCATATACTATTCTTGTCAATAGAAATCAATATTGAAATGGAGAACTTTCAATTTACTAGGATAATAAGTAATGTTATTAAGAATTATATCTCATGAAAAGAGTCATGTGGCTTGCTTAGTATTTGAAATATATGAATAAAAAAATAAATAAAGTAAAAGTAACTTATAATACATTTCTAAACAAAACGTTGTGCTCAATCAAACTCTTGCTTCCGTTTATGAAAGGTTGATGTGTTACTCTGTAAAGAATTCTCACTATGCTCTCG
>JAOTQH010266779.1:0-10924 GCA_025631255.1 Cornus kousa | reverse complement strand
AGAGTTGCAGGTAGATCAAACAACACTCCACGAATGCTTTGACCCCTTCAAAGTGTGATCGCTTCACCCCTTTTCTTTAAGATCTTTGATGAAGAATGAATATATTCTGCTTTTCAGAATTTCTGAATCTTCAATTATGCTCCAATTCCGATGAGATAGAGAACAACACTCCTAAATCACTCGTGTTTATGTGTGTCCTCTCAGAAAATAAAATCAAAAAATCAGATTAATTTTCTGAATAAAAATATCTCTCAAAGATGGCTCTCTAATAGATCTGAATTTTGTATGCAAAAGCCGTTTATAAACATAGATGACTAATAAGGTTTATATAGAATTTAGAATATCCTAATACCTCTGAAAATATAAAAAAAATCGTGCATAGGACTTCTTACAATTCTAAACCAAATAGGAAAGAAATTTGTAACAGGAAACTAGAATTGTAAACTGAACAGGACTTCTTGAACCTAACCTTTTTAGATTCCTTCCTAATGTGTCGTTATTACCTTTTTCGAATGATCTTAGTTATGGTAATTTTGAACAACTGTCCAATTTCACAGTCGTTGTCGATCCCGATATAGTAACTTGATTTACAACTCGACTAGGACTTGTTTTGTTTTCGGTAATTGTCAGTTACAAAATAATATCTCACAACAATGAAACTGTGAGAAATGGTGGATTTATGCCAATGAGATCCTCAATAGAAGCTATTTATTTGTTATGGCAATTAGTCGAAGAATGTAAAAGTAATAAAAATGATTTACACAGGAGAAGAGATACTGAAGGCCTATAGCCCAGGTCCAAAAAAAAGTAAAATTTGTACTATTGTACATCAATTCACAGTCCATATGCAATACTACTCGTCCTCTTTGCTGGTCCAAATGCAATACTACTTTTCCTCTTAGCCCAATTCACTTTGCAATCCTGGCTCCGCCCCTGGATACATATGGTATTCATAAACCTAGAGAAAGCTTACGATAGAATGCAGAGAGATATAATTTGGACGTTGTAAAGAAAATAAATTCTTTTAGATGTGATAAAGATTATTCAAGATTTGTATCGAAATATCAAAACTAAAATTCGCACTATATTCGGTGAGGCACCCCCCTCCCTTTCCAAGGAATTGTTTGTACCTAGTAGGAATCAATCCCGAGACCTAATATTTAATGAGGCACTAGTGCCTAAGTCTTTTCTAACTAGATCAATATTAGGCCAATTATTTTATATTAGGCTTTAAACATAAAAGTAAAAGAAAATAAAAAATGCACAACACATTCATGTAGTGGAAAAGACTCAAATGAAGATGGTGACAGGAGTACATAGAAAAGATAGGGTTACAAACCAAGCTTTGAAAGAAAAATGAGTATGGCACCTATTAGTGATAAGATTAGATAGAGTAGACTTTAGTGGTATAGGAGCATACATAGATTACCTATGATTGCACCCGTGAAAAGAGGAATTTAAATAGTTATTAGAATTGATTTTATAAAGTTCAAATATGAGGGGAAAGATAGCTTGTAAGAAAATAGAATAGTAAAAAATAATTAATTTGGTCTATCCCATTCACAATTTATCTCTTTCCATAGATTTTTTCATTCTACTTAATAGAATCACCTTTACAAAGATGTTTCTATTGGAAGTAGTTTTTCATTTATTTCTAAGTAGTTCGCTTTGGTTACTATTGCCTTGACAATTTCTTGATTTATTTTGATTGTTGTTGTACATACAGCATTTATTTTGATTTTTATTGAATGCCACACGCTCTTTTATTTGGACTGCCAGCTCAACAAAAGACCAACCTCAGCAAACCATGTCCTAATAAGTGCTACAAACAATACGAACACTCATTTAATGTATAAATATAAATATATATATATATATATATATATATATGTACACACACACACACACACACAAACACATTTGTTTTCCAAGAACAATCTGAAATCTTCATCCAAGTCTCTGAAAACTGCTTCCAAAATCCTTGAAAACCCTTTTAAAGAAACCGAAATAGCTCTATTCCATCCGGTCAAACAAAAAGAAGAAAAAACAGAATCTCTTCCTAGATATATCTCATCCATTCCTTCTTTTCTCCCTTCCATCCAAATTTTTTCTTTCCTGCCAAACTGAGCAAACTTATCCACACAATAGTCAATACAGAATCAATTTAAAACAGTCATCACTAATTTAATAGGGATTTCTCTATTAGCACTACTGCATATTTCACAAAAATACAACATTTCCCCTTCTTTTTTTTTTTTTCTTTTTTACAAAAACAGCACCACTTAACTTGGAAAATTTGGTGCTAATATGGGAGAATGAATCACACAACTGGCTAATAATCAGTCTTTTCCCTTTGTGCAGAGTCAGCTATCAAAAGTAGCTACATATTACTTAAGCAGTCCCTGCCAAAACCTCAACCCAGGAAAATTAAAAGGCATTACCTACCTTTTGCAGTTCTTTGGACCCTATCAAAAATTGGATTCTCTACAAGTTCTTTAGCAGAAGGTCGCCGAACCGGATCTGGGTCCATCATGACCTGAATGAAGTGTCAAATTATCAGCATTTCTGTTGCAGGTACATCATAAACTGATTACTCTGAACTTTTATATTTATATGATATGATATACATATATATATAACAATGAAATGTTAGGTCAATTATAAAAGTAACAAGTTGATTTGGGTTACATTAATTATGTAGAAGCAACCTAAGGAAGAATGCCTTCTCAACGTCTGTAGAAAGAAGTCTTTCAAGATTGAAAAGGGATGAAGAAATAGGGTTCGGATGGCCCATCATAACACCTTTTAAAAGCATGCAGTACCCACTCTCTGCAGAAGCTACTTTAAAACTGAAATGGAACATCTGAAAATAATGGTAAAATAATTTTATTTTGTTTTGCTTTGTTTCATTTTGTGATCTTGTATGTAATTATGTATGTCCTAGTTTTACATTTCCAATGGCAAACAAAAGATTTACAAGGACTTGGGGACAATTTGAAGCACAAGACAGAATATGTTCCTCTTTCAACAATTCCTGCAGCTACCAACCACAGTTACAATACAATTTTCTGACCGTTTAAAACAACTACAGCAGCACAAATATTCAAAAACAACTCTCGTATTTGCAATGATTTCAACTTGACATAGGAAAGAAGAGAAAAGCAGAGAAGGCCACAAACCATTCTCCTTTATGTTTTGGTTGATATGCACCTCACCTTATAACATAATCTAGAAACTCACATAGAATCATACCATTGAAGTGTATTGAGTCAATAGGACTTAGGTTGGCAAATTTCGTAAAATAAAACTGGAGTCTGTAGCTTTTGGTTTTAATTTCTAGTTTACTTTAGAAAACTCAAAAGTTAGTGTTAGTTATTAATTCTTACTCATGGTTGAAGAAGAAATTTCAAGCTACACTCAAGGGTAAATTTGTAATTTTTCTCTACGAAGATAAAATGGTAATCTTAACACTTGGATGCATTCACCAAATTTAGGGTCATGCATATATTCATTGGGGCTTCTAATTTTACATGATTTGATCTAATTTGATTCCATAATTTTTTTTTAAATATGCATCTAAAGTGTTTTTCAAAACAACCTGTTTTGAAAATTTTATAATTTAAAACTACAGTAGATTTTGATCGATCGAGCTATCATTGAGGGTCATTAGTGTTGTGTCAATCAATCTAGCTCTGCAGAATTGCAATTGCCTTTTTGATTTAAAAACACAGCAAACCCTACTCTCTATATACTTGCTCTAGACCTAGAAAACAACTCATACTGCTAAAGTCGCATCATGTTTTACTTTGCATTCATCATTCTTAGTATTGGTGAATGTAATCTTATGTGTCAACATATATCACTGCGGGCTTCAACTAGGGGATTGCACAACAACCAATCCATTATCAGAGATTTACTAGGACAACTAGTGGCTGAGGCTAAATCACTGGTTGAGAAGCATGTTCACGAGGACCAAAGTTTGTCGCTGAACAATTCATGTGCCTGGAGCGAGGGGGGGTTTGGTGGACCGATTTGTGTCAAGGAGGTTACTAGGAGTTTCTAGGATTTGTGAAATCATTAACTTGGGGTTGTAAACTTTGTTTCTCACAGTGAATTTGGTTTGCCTAGGATAGAGCCCATGATTTTTCTGATTGCCTTTCCTCGTAAAAATCTCTATATCCATTGTTATATTGCTTTAATTGTTCATACATCATTGGATGACGAATTGAATGGATTTTAGTTTTCTCTTATGGTTTAAATGTCAGTTAATTTAGTTTAATTTCAGAAGGTTGTTTAATTTTGTTAAACCAACCACTAACAAGTCCCATTCACGCTGACTAAGCTAGTCAGAAAGATTGAAGAGAATTAATTTTTGCACAAATAATATTAATGATGATTATAATGTCACCTCCAAAACAGCTAAATTAGAAGGCAGTAATTTAAGTCTAATTTATAAAATAAAATAAAATAACAAAAACAAAAACAAAAAACTTGGGAAATGTTAAAAGGATGATTTAACTTTTTTGTACCTTGAGTAAGCTTTGAAATTGAACAGAGTGGCCAGGAAGGAGTGGTAGTTTTCCTTCCCTAAGATTTAGAAAAAGAGGCCCAGATTCTGGCAGTGCTGATCCTCTAGTAAGCTCATAGATAGCAATTCCCAAGGAGAAGATGTCAACCTTGTCAAGATGATCATACTTGTCATTCAAGATTTCTTGGGGCATATAACGTGCATCACCCTCTTCAATTGGCAGGCTCCTATCAAGGAGAGTAGCACAACCAAAATCACCAAGCTTATAAATACCATTTTTGACATAAATATTATCAGGTTTCACATCTAGGTGAGCTACGCCTTGTTCATGTATAAACTGCAATGCCTTGGCTATCTGCACAGACCACAAAATATTAATAAACAGAATACACATTTAATATCAGGAACAGGAATTTTTGTCCAGTAAAAACCAAAAAGATGTCAATAATAGAGTGGCAGGCAAATTTTGGCAAGAGGACCTTCGGCATTAGATAGAACTATATATATATATTCAATTATCTGTTCATAGTAGCCTTTGAGGCACCAATTCTTTCTTCTTCTTCTTCTTCTTCTTCTTCTTCTTTTTTTATGGTGCCGTTCAAGCAAAGAATGGAGTCCATGACAACTCTAAGGTCACCCACCGAAAGAAAAAAAGAAAAAGAAAAAATTACATTACGACATTACGTAATTCCTAGGATTCTTTACAAAAATGATACATGTTACTTATTGATTGGATCCCACTTGTTTGTTTATAAGTAAGATGTGTACACCATCCCAACCAGGAATTGAACCCTGCACCTATGGGTGGCATTTTACCTCGCCCACCCCTATTCAAATGGGTTTGGGATGGTTTAATTGGGAAATGGGTGAGGGAGTAAAAACCCCCATGGGTGCAGGACAAGAAGGGGTATAGGTACCTATGCCACGCCCGACCCCGTTTATATTGCATAATTACTTAATATTCCTAATAATACAAAAGATACTAACATTTCTTTTCAGAAACTAAAACACCAAAGCCCTAATATCTTATCTCTTCACTATTTCATAAATTAATACCCTTTTATTGTTTCATTAAAAAAATTTGTCAAATGGGTGGCACGAGTGGGCGAAGCGTGAGGAATTTAAACGGAGGTAAGTTATACTTTGTTAAACAGGGACGAGCTATGTTACATGGAATCTTCAAAAGTAGGTAAAATACCCATGTTGGATACACAATATTCCACATGATTATGGGATATGTGTCCGGTATTTTTGGTTGGACATGCACCTAAAAGACAATTTATTCAATTTTATTATATTTTTACTTCAAAACAAATGACATGCATTTATTAACACCATGTTAGACCCAAAAAAATATTTTACTCTAGAAAATAAAATAAAAATATGAATATCTAACAGTGTCCATGTCTCCTATTAGGAGTTCTGACACATCGACGAGTGGAGAATACCCATACCCTGCACTGCTACACAAGTCAAGTAACACAAGGGACGGAGAAGGGGTCCCCCATCCACGACCTGCCCCGTTGCCATCCCTACCTACAATCTCGTCAAAGGTGGCAGGAGATAGCACACAAACTAACAACTGATTGTGAAACCCATTTAACAATGTATCCCAAAATAAGCATACATAGTATTAGGATAGCAATAGACTCTAGACCATCTGATTTGTTAATACTTTCAGAGGTCAAACTATATACAATCTGAGAGTTCTTCAAACCCATGGTTGTTAAAATTCCAGTCCAAAAGATGATACAGTCCCAATTTGCTTAGTTGATCCGGATTGCATGAAGAATCACTTGGAAGTAGGATCAATAGGATCGGAGTTAGGATCGTACAATCTTGTAGGATGTTACACCTTACTAAATGGTGTTATTTTGTTCTTTTCTGCATTTATTTGGGCCTACAACACATTGTTGACAAAGAAATTTAAGATTTTTAAGTATAAAGGCCAACATTTCAGCCTAACTACATTTTTTAAATAAAAAAAATAAAGGGGGTGGAAACCCCACTTCAATGGTAAACACGATGCAATTCTAAACTTCAAAGGTATGACTCAAATCTTCAAATATTTCCTCTATTTTGCACTACTCTTCTTGATTTTTATTTTTCTCCATCTTTTACAAAACAAAGAGAGCTCAGTTTCCTTGCCTATTATTTGCCCATTAACAAAAAAGAGACTTTATTTTTCCACTCCATTCTATCTCTCTTTTTTGTTCGTCTTGACCAAAAAATAGTCTTTCCAACAAAATTGCTAAGATAATATATTGTTCTTCTCTCTTTACTCTGTGCCCTTTTTCCTCTTTATTTAGGTTTTGCCTTAGTTGCTGAAGATAATTAGGAAACTAAATTGTTCTTCTCTTTATTTCTTTGTTCCTTTTTTCTCTTTGTTAAGGCATTGTCCTAATTGTTTCTTTGTATCTCTGTCTGACTGTTATGTTGATGTTCTTGCAAAGAGAAAATCAAGAAATTGGTGCAAGTGCTTGTCATGTGTCTTACTTAGTATCTTCTAATATTAATCGATGTTTGCCAAGTGTTTCTCTATTTATATGAAAATAATTTTATTTAAAAAGTTAATTAAGTTACTTTTATAATAGTTTTATAGAATCTTAAGATCCTCGATCCGATCCTATGATCTCAATCCTATGGACCCTCCATCAATCCTACATAGAATCTATATCCTAACAACCTTGGTGTGTATATATACAAATATACATTTATCTTACAAAGTAGATCCACATGGAAATGAGTTGTGCTCAAATATATTTGTCATCTTATATTACTCAGACCATTTAAGAAATTAGATCGCATGGTACATAATAACCTGATGCATTGCTTTCAACACCTCTCCCTCTGTGCATAGTTTAGACGATTTATTGATAGATAGGCTGTGATCACAGAGCTCCATCTGGATATATAGTTGCTCATTTTCAAACCAAGAAGAGTAGTACCCAACAACGTTATCATGGGATCCTGCAAAAAAAAGGACAATGTCAATTTTAGATTAAGGAACAATAAACAATGTATAAGCCATTTATATAGAGAACAAATGAGAAAATTAATAAAAGAAAGCATACAAACCTAAAGCACCCAATGCTTGAACCTCCATCAATGCTTTTCTCCTGCAAAAGCTATTGCATGAGCAAGTTACACTTTTATACAGAAAGAAGGCACAGGTATTTTGAAACATGGAGAAGGTACCTTTCAGTGTCTTGATGTAATTGCCTTGTGCTACGTTTAACTGCATACATGCATCCATCAATTCTCTTCAAGACTTTGAAAACACAGCTGAAGTTTCCATTCCCAATTTGCTGGAAACAGAATAGATCAATCATAATTCATAACAAGAAACAGAAAACCAAAAACATAGATTAAAAATGCAAATTATGGCTGCTTAAGAGAACCAAGAATCTGCCAGTCTGAACACCTACCTCTATTTCATGAAAATCTGTTCTGTAACGCGAAAGGCCATCTCCACCAATAAGAGAAGGGAAAAATCCTGCAGAGTGCACATTATGTGATCAAGTAATAGTCCATACAGTACATAAAAATTATTAAATATACTCCGTATCATCTTCGGCAACGAAGTCAAATTAGACTCTATTTGTTTCAAGGGTAAACAAAATAAGGAAATAATTAAGTCAATTATTTTGGATTGGACAGTATGCCTTGTGATTGCACTTTTGGCTAGCTATATCATCCTAGAAGTTGCATAACATGAGATAACAGGTCCAGCTAATTTTCTAAAAAGAGGCAACCAAAGATAATATATGAAGCCATTTTTCCATCAACTCAAAGTAGTGCAGAAGTATTGTGTAAAAAATATCCAAATTATATTCTGCAACCAGAACAGTAAATGTGGTTTTTTAATATTATTCAAGAATCAAGTTTTTACCAAACAACAAGTAGTGTCAGTGGGTTAAGTAAACAACCAACCATCTTATACCTGAACATTTTGATCTTCGATTGCCAAAAGGATCTATATCAATTTCTGAAGCATCCTTCAAGTAAGGATTCCTTAGGCAAGGTGGAGGCATAACTCGACAGCGTAAAGCCACTGCAGATTGTGAAACATAACTCTGATTCCTAGGAGATTCAGATGTTATAGTTTTTTCTATCTTGATTTCATCTGTTCCAAAAGTATCCTTTGAAAGTTCCACTATTTGTTCGTGGCATGACAAGTTGGCACCAAGAGAATTTACTGAGATACTGTCTGGGAAAATATAAAATAAAATAATTAGAATTCAACACCAAAAAATAAGAGAAACTTGAGAGTATTTGAAAACTAAAATTGTAGTAAGGTCAATACAAAATGGCAACCAAAAAAATGAATAGAAGTTTAATCATGATTGGAGTAACGTGTAGACAAGAAAAATTGACAAGAGAAAGCAATTATAATTCAAATAAGTCTAATAGTAATAACTGATTATACAACAAGGAAACCAAGTGGAAATGCCAATCACTTATTCAAGCACAAGAGTTGCAATTCCAGGTATGTTTGGGGAAGTGGGGAAGTTCCTTTAAGTGTTATTTGATCAGAAAATACATAAAATTTATTAAGATGAAGCAAAAAAATTATAGTACAGCCATTTTATTGAATTATTCAGCCAAGCAATTTTATGAAATGCTTGGTAGTCGATAATTAGCATATGCATATAATAAGCACCCCTTAATTAATGAAAAGTGAGCATGCTGAATGTGTTGCTGACAGAAGACAAGAAAAATAAGAAATGAATGCATTAATGAAAAGCTTGCAGCATTACTGATCAAGGACATAAAAGGGAATGTTGTGTTAGATGATTTGCAGTGCTCAACTGTTTTATGCTATGCATCATTATAGAGGAGTTTTCCTCTTCTTCCATAGGAAAAAGATTCAGAACTGGTGAAGATGAGTACTGAGTCCGACAAGTTGGGTTCAAGGCAACACAGAATGTGATCTTCTTCTGAATAAATTTCATTGAAGTCACAAGCAGCAACGCAGATGGGTGGAAAAAGAGGCGCCTTACTTCAGCTTTAGAGAGTAGAAAATGGAAA
This sequence comes from Cornus kousa, assembly GCA_025631255.1. NCBI lineage: Eukaryota > Viridiplantae > Streptophyta > Magnoliopsida > Cornales > Cornaceae > Cornus > Cornus kousa. The sequence goes on along the minus strand of JAOTQH010266779.1, from coordinate 1,365 downwards.
ATCATAACCACTTCCCCTTGTGGAACCATTAAACGCACCAGCAAGGGGGGTGATCCATTTAGAGTTGAAAGCATCAAAACTGTAGGAAGAAATCAGAAAGAATGTAAATTGAGGTGGGAAGAAATTCAGGATGGTTACAACTGTACAGAGGACAAACTACCGAAAAGAATGATTTTACAAGGGACATGAACTCAACAAAACATGAATAGGTTAGAAGGATTTCGTTTGTTTTGATCACAAAACACCTCATCCATGTTATTTCATTTTAAAGGAAAACGAAGCAATTCAATATGTCACCACAACTTCAGTAAAAGCATGTTCATTCCAAAATAGCATCCACATTTCAAAATCAAGGTAGGTTAAATGCCATGATCATGTGCACTAGATAAGAACTCTATGTACAAATCCAAGTAAACTGATTCAACCCGTAAACAAAAACAGATTCTAACAATTGATACAGCTAGGAATGCTCCTAAATCTCAAGACTCAAGCTGTCGATAACAATTAATCTTACCCTGTCTCTGCCTTTTGCTTCTGACAGTTTTTAGTTTCTCTGGTGATTTGGGACAAGGGATGTTTTCCTGCAAAAGAAAGGTTAATATATCAAAATTGTGAAATTTAGCATAAACATAAGAGAAATAAAGTGAAGTCCACACATCTCTAAACATCACCTTGTTAAAATCCAAACTGTTTGAGATATGTTGACCATCAGGAGTAATGTAATCAGGAGTACTGCACCCATAGAAAAATAATTAAAAAAAAAAAAAAAAAACCCCAAAATCAGAACAGAAATTTAAAATCTTTACAATTGATGGGCACCCAACAAGCCTCATACCCGCAATAGAATCTACACTAGGTCGATTAGGAGAACACATAACCAAGTCCAGCTATAAAATTTTTGGGTTTATGTGCTTATACTTAGATACATATATTTGTATATTTGTCCCTTGGTTTTCGAGAATTAGATAGAAAGAGATATAATTGAGCAATCGGGAAAACAAAATTGCCGCCAAAATGTACATAATAACCCTAAAAATTCTAAAGTTTGAACATTTTTTTAATATCGGAATTTGAATGAATGAATAACTGGAATTTACCAGAAGAAATCTTGACTGAGAATGAAATCTTTATCATCTGTATTCGAATCGACATCAAAATCAAGCGGCGAGGAGGAGGGACCGTGTGATTCTGATGGGGCTGCTTCATATTCGAGAAGGCTATGTTGTTGGATGGGCATGAGAGAGACTTGCCCTAGCTGAACCGTCAAGTGTCTTGCTAATGACCCCTTCATTTTCTTCCTCTGTCTCCTACAGCTACTCCCTAGGGTTTTTCTCTTCATCACCCAGGCCCCTCTACACCTCCGCT
>JAOTQH010266769.1:0-10925 GCA_025631255.1 Cornus kousa | reverse complement strand
GAAGTATGGTTAAGCAAACAAAGTGCCAAATGGGGAAAGGACAGAATAGGGAAAGAGACGAAATAGTGAATAGTGTCGAAAAACAAAAAGAATGGAATTGACTCGGTCCTCAAAGGAAGTTGTCAATCCACCGAAAAGAGTCTCGGAAGTCACTCCAAAGCACTTAGGATGACACTAATCAACGAGAAACCAAAACCAAAAGGGAAAAGACAACGGAAAAAAAAAAAAAATTACCGTAAAAATTTGGGTCATTACATACATTCCTTTCTAGATTACACCAACATATCTGACCACTAGGCGCCTCCTAGGCGTCCGGTTTTTCACAAACACTTTTAGAAAACCTTTTTCCTAAAACAATTTCATTTGTTTTAAAACATTTTTCCCATTATTCTTTCCCAATGAATGCATGAGTGATTCATGCTTCTAATCATCAATGTAATCATAACATTTTCATATATGCTATACAAAGAAATTTTCTAACTACATAACTAGGGCTCTCATTTAACATCAAAATTTCATAACAAGCATACAAAGCATGAATTTAACTTCATATAAACTTGTAAACATGTTTAATTATCATATAACAACTAACAAGTACTCACATATATCACATATTTATCATTTAAACAAGTTTTTGTACAAATTTTATACTAACTAAATATGTTAAACAACAATTTAAACTAGGAACTCACAAAAGTACAAGAAATCATGCATTAGAATACCCCTACCACAAATTGTAGAAAAACCCTCAAAATGGATTTCAAAACTCGAAATCCTAGGGGAGGCCAAAACTGAAATTGCTGGTGCTCACACATAGATCTCGCCGTGCTTTTCGATTTGCTGCAAACGACAACCAAAACCACCAACAATTGAAGAAGTAATCAAAGTTTAAACTTTGAGATGCAAAGAAAAATAAAATAAAGAGAAAAGTGAAGGGAAGAGAGGGGTTATGGGGAGAGAGAAAGTGATAGACCAAAATGGTCTCTAAGCCATACATAAGTGTTAGTGGTGGGTCCCACCACTAATGAAAAAAAAAAAATTCACTTAATTTTCCACCACAATTTATATCTATGTGCACATAACCATATAAATACCACATAATACACATTAAATAAAATGCATGAGATGCAAATGGATTCAACTAAAATCCCTGTACTCGATAAATCCGGTAGCGGATCCCACATGAAACCGTCCGGCCTGAAAAACAATAAAATACGAAAATGACAACCCTTGCGTTTCAAAGAGTCCTAAACTCAATGGAATGCTCCAATCAGCTCTCGGACACTCGGCATACCATACGGTATTTAACATGCAAAATGAGAAAAGATGAAAATACCCTTGCCAAAGACAGAAATTTCTAAAATGGAAAAATGATGAAAAATGGAAACATCACATGTAGTCTGAATCCGAATGCTATGGTTTAATTGTTTTGTACTTTTGGAATTTAATATATTATGTATTTTGATTGCATGATTATGAGCAATTGACTTAATTCAATTGGATTTTAATGATTAAATAGTTTATTTTTAATGATTAATACATTGTCTTAGATTTAATTGTTATTAAATTATACTCAAGTCTCAATCCATTTTTATTGGACGGTATTTGGTGGAGGCTTATTGGATATAAGAATAGAGATCATGCAATGGTGTTCCAACGTTTTTCATGAATGAATATTTTCATCGTCTATACTTAAGAAAGACGAGTTATACTGCAAAATTAGTTAGAAGTAGGTAGGTAGATAATTCGTGTCAAACGATTATTAATTGAAATTCATGAAACATCTTTCTTTAAATCTGAATTAAAGAAATGTTATTGAGTTTAATTCCATATTATACATAATTGTTGAAATCCTAATGTTGAACAGTTGACCATAGTATGAGGTTCATGGTGAAGTCAATCCCTAAGTATTTCTTCTCTTGATCTCAATCCTTTTATTCCATTTATTTTTTTCTATGTTATTGAATTACAACACAACACAACAAATCAAATCCTTCTTCTAAATTAAAATAGTATTAATTGGAAACTTGATAAACCACCACAGTCCTTGAGGTTCGATACCTTCAACATAGCCCTATCCTACAAGGATTCGTTATATTGCAAGGGGTATTTTATTATTGATAAATAAAAACACACATCAAAGCCCTGTAAGACATAAGAATGGATATCATGTAATGGTGTTCCAATATTTTTTATAAATAAATGTTTTCATAGTCTATACTTAGGAAAAATGGATTATTTACAAAATTAGTTAAAGTAGGTAGGTGGATAGTCCATGCTAACCGCAGATAGGTTATAGTTAACTGAAATTTATAAAACATCTTTTTTTAAAACTGAATTGAACGAATGTTATTGAGTTCAATTCATTTGAAATATAAATTATTAAATCTCCAGAGTTAAACAGTTAACCATAGTATGAAGGTTGTGGTGAAGTCAAAGCCCTAAGACATTTCTCTCTTTGATTTCTTTAGTTTAAATTCAGTTTAATTTTATTATATGTTCATGACAACCAATCAATCAATTAATTCAATTAGTTACCTATAAACCATGAAATAAAATTTGATTAGTTAGAAACCAAGCAAAGAACACTCATCTCCCTGTGGGATCGACACCCTTTATATCGTACTATCCAACAAAGATTCGTGCTATTGCGAGTGGTAATAAACTGAAATATCAGCCACATAGTCACATACCGTGTCAAGAATTTATCTTTGAACTTGTGTATTATAACATCCCTATGAATGAAGTGTTTTGTAACAGTGCATTTCACTTAGCCTTTATTTCATGATATACATGCTTCTTGAGTTCTAGGTAAACACTTGCCATAACTATTTTCTCTATGTCACCCTACTTGCTCCACTAGTCTTAAATGTTGAATTTGTAGACATTATTGCATAGGAATTGATACAATGTCACCCTAGGTTCAACTTGCCATGAAATTGCAAAATCTTTTTGTTTTAGGTTTGTGAATGCACGTTGCATACTTTATGCACATCACATCCTATACTTGTCATTTTAATCTCATTTTTGCTTAAATGCTTTCAAAAGTGACTTTTCTGCCCTCTATGCTACCATTGCATTATTTTGCATATCTGAGATTACTTATTGTGCCATGATCTTATTGAACCAAGAGGGGGGTGAATTGGTCCTCTTAAATCTTTCCAAGCAAATTAAACTAAATTAATTAAACATAAATCAGGCTCATAACACAAGGTATACAAGGAAACCCTTTCAATAGAAAAAAATCTTGGTTCTTGGCCTCAGCCAATAAATCATCTACTAGCTGCAAGTACTTTATTACAAACTCAGCTGTCTCACTCTTTGCACACTCCCTTGTACAAGAATAGACACTAGCTTTCACACCAATACTCACACACTAGCTCACGAATGTGCTTACAGCACTCCCCTTGTCCTAAGCAACCTTGCTTGGACTCCAAAACTCTCAATAGCTTAATATACAATGGGGTGAGGTATTTAAGCCTCACTACCATTTACAATAAGTGTCAATACACCAATCACAATAAACTTAAGCTACAACACAAAATAGGAATGAGATACACAGCTTTAAGTTGAATACAATTTGAAACCCTAGCTTACACTTCTCTGCACAAAGAGGGATAGTTCAGTCAAATCATAATGCAGCTTCACTGGTAGCTCAAACTAGGTTTTTTAGTCAGTAATACAAATGCTCAGAATGATTGTGCAACTCAAAATCCTAATTTACTGCCTCTAATGCCTTTTCTGCTCAAGCAAAGGGAAGAGGGGTAAATCTGGAAATCTGAGACCCAAAGATTTAAGATCATAAATACAGCTTCACAGGTAACTTAAGTAATAGTTCCTCTGTCTTATCTTCACAGGAAAGCTTGATAAACAATAGACTTCACTACATAGCAATCAGTAACAGTTGTAAGTTCAAAAAGCTTCACAAAACCCTTTGAGGTTAGATAGGTAAATTCACAATGTAGCTTTATCCCAGACCCTTTCTCTATTTCCATAGCCTTTAACTCACACAACAAACTTGCTCAAATGATTGAAAAAATGAACACAGTAAGTTATGTAAATCACAGCACTCAAATGGCTTGAACTCAACTAACCCTAGCTTTTAGGGTTTTGTGTGTGTATATCACTTATACAATTTCAGTCGTACCACAAGCAATTATCATAGCTTTGTCTTCATATAATACACTTGCTGGAGCATAAAACATTCTTAAAATAGCAAGGTAAATCAATTTACAGCTCACAAACAGAACTGATAAACTCACAGCAAGCTTAAAAACAACAGCATTGAATTAACACTAATATGAGGGGGTAAAACTGGTATTTTTCCTAGACACCTCTGAAAGCTTAGGTCCATAGCTCTGTTTCCTCACCTTACATTTGCTCAGATTAACCACCACACAAGCACAACAATCAATATTCAAGAAACAACTCACAAACTGTCTTCAGCTACAGTTTCTGCAGAATTGCTTGACTGAAGGGTACTTTTGGAATTTCATATTATCTCAGGCCTGAATAGAGTTCTCATAAAGTTGTACCATCATTACACATATGTTTTGATGTAGAACACAGTGACTGAGGCATAACCTATTAATTTCTATTCTGTGTTCTCAGTGTATTAAGCTTAAAACCCTTGTTTATGAGGTTTAAGATGTCAAAACAGATACTGACCACATTTCAGGAAATAAACCAACTTCAACAGCTTATAATCATCAACATAATCATGTTCCAAAGAATTACAATCAACTCACAGCATGATTTGGACATGTAAAACTCAACACTGAAGCTTAAACCAGAAAATAGCAGCAATATAAAGATATGAGACCTTGAATTCAACAACAGCAATTATATACTCAAGAATTTGATTTCTGCAGTTGTAAATAGGTAAAGTATACTTGGCTCAACCTTTGGTAACCTCTGAAATGGCCTTAATAGAAGTTGAGCCTCTGAATCACCCTTCTACACCAGAAAATCAGCAACACAAATTCTTCTTTCTGTTCAGTGAATCTGCAGCCTCTACATATGTATTTCAGTGAACATTATAAGCTTGGATCAACCAGAAATCACTCATTAAGCACTCAATATATTTAGCTCTCAAGCCCCTCATGCATAGTAGCCTCTTATTAGCTCAATAGACTCTATTTCAGTGCACACCCTCAGTTATAGCTATAACAGCATATTTATACAATGAATTTGCTGCCCTAGTGTGGATAAGTATATTCCCTCATTAGCCAATCATAGATAGGAGTATATACTGATATTGCCTGTTGTGAATAGACCAAGCTACCCCTATAAACCTCTCAGCTTTTGTCACAAAATACACCTTTTCTGTAGCCTACACTAGTCATTGTACAATGCAAATATATACAGCTGAGAATTTAGAATTCTGTCATTATCCTCTCACTAAGACCACTGTGCACGTGGCACATTGCTGTGAGTCCTTCACCAACCTTGAGATATCACTGAAGTACCAGAATTGCCCCTTAAGTTGATACACATTGTATATACATAATGAATAATGATATTCAGCATTTTTTTGGACCAAAGATACAATGTACCTTCAGTAAATATTTCTAATCATACTTAGCAAGCTGAATTAACCAAAATACCCATGTATATAAAGACCAAATACCCTTGTGAGAAATACCCTTTTGACATTGACCTTTTAACTTGTATAGTGATATTAAAAGAGCAAACCACTATTGGGATCAACAGATCTATTCTTGTGTTGTTGAAGCATGTTGAGTTCCAAAATGTTGAAAAATGGTTTGAATGACATTCTTGAATCTATCTTGATCACTTCTTACACAATCATTTTCTTATTTTCTTATTCTCTGCATCTACTTGATTCAGGCATACTTTAACTTTTCTTTTCAGATACTTACCTTATTTTATTCCCATTCACTGACTTATATTTGTTGCTTTTGCAGAAGCAGCGTAGAAAAAAAAAAACTCTTGCTAGAAAAAGAATAGCCAACGTTATACAGCCTTCTCCATCTCTGAAAGAGGAATCTTCTTCGTCTTCTGAGGCTACTGCATCTATATCCGTATCTTCAAAAGAATAGCCAAAGCTATACAACCTCATCCATCTCCAAAAGAGGAATCTTCTTTGTCTTGTAAGGTTACTGCATCTGTATCCGCATCTTCTTCAGGGCTATCTTCTATGGATGCATAGGGCCCAATTGTTAGGGCAGTGCATGACCTTTACTTTTCAGATAGGAAATTAGAGTCGGAGCACAGATTTGGCACAGAGTTATTTGCTTGGTTTTAGCAGACCCAATAGTCTTTTGCTGAGCTCACCTGTAGGGGCATAACTGCTATTATAACTCCAGCAAACACCACAATATATCCCTAGTTGGTTGCCCTATTTTTCCAGCACCTCTAGATGGATGAGGATGACCACCAGCTTATACACACAACCATAGATGGTTAGGATATTCACATATCTATCCTTGCTATTACTGCAGCCTGCCGATGTCCCCATCTTCCACCAATGGTTCTAAAGGATGAGTACCACTGTACCTGATCATTACAGATTTCCCTCCAGAGATGACTATAGTTGATTCGTTCTCCCAACAGACTACCTATTTAGGCAACATCTTTGCAGAGCACGTTGATGTTGATCCCCGCTTCTGGTTCATGGATTCTGTGCTGCATCTTACTACCTTTCCCTTAGGTCACGATACACAGAGGTGGGAGGGGATTCTAAAGGCTCTATACAGTTTGAGCCAGGGCTACTAGATATCTATTCCTACTCTTATCTGGGAGATTATACATAAGTATTAGGAGAACATGATATTCAAGCATAACGACATAGCTGATTCCTGGACTTTACCATTTAGCCATCTGATCACACAAATTTTATTCAATCAGGGTTATTCATTTGATTACATTGAGATTTCAGAGATGGTTGAGCAGAAAGAAGATAGAGAGTATGGTGCCAAGCAATGGAAGAAGACTTACAATGCTTGTCTGAAGAGTCAAAAAAATAAAGAGCAGAAAAGGCTCCGAGCACAGCAGAAAGCAGATGAGCAGGCAGACGAGAGATCTCATGGATCACCTTCCTCCTCCAGACCCAGACAAAGGCAGCGTACTACTATTTCCATATCCACTTCTCAACTGGATCCACCTTTTCCTCCCTATCCATCTCAGCAGCCAGGCTCGTCATATATTCCTCCTTCAGAGCTGATGCCTCAGGCTGACACTCGTTCCTACCATGCTAGTTCAGATTCTAGCTACAAAGCTGACTTGACTTAGCTGTAATCAGATTTAACATTTTTCAAAGTTGACATGATAAGGTGACATAATGATTTAGCAAGGCGATCCGTCGACCTGGCGAGATCTGTAGCGGATACGAAGAGAGACATCTCAGATTTGCGGACAGATATTTGGCGGTCTCTTACTCAACATAACCAGGAGATGTCAGACTTACTCCAGGTTATTGCAAATATGCTTGAGCCGAATGCTACTCCGTGATTCTACCATTCTCTCTCTATTACTTATTCCATGCTCTGATCTATTTTGATACACTAATATTTTTAAGGATATTTGCACTGTTTTGATATCTTTGCATTGATTTTGGATATTACTTTTTGATGCATTAGACAGATGCACATGGTTTTGGATTCATTTTTCATATATGGATTTTTAGGATTTTGATACTATGGATATTGATTTTGGATATTCAAGATTTTATTGCTATATGCCATGATGATTATGCCCATTCATACCCAGTTTTCCATTCTATCTCTCATTTTTATCACTGATGCATATGCTTTGACAGTTTGGGGGTAAGCCTTCCAATACTAAGTTTCCATTGCCGGGTTCTATTTGCTTCGCCCATTTGGTATACTCTTTCTACTATCTGTTGCCATCTTTGTACATTAAGGACAATGCACAAATTAAGTTTGGGGGTGTGTTAGCATATTTTGGCTTGTCGCACTTATTTTTTAAACATGTGGTATGATTTGAGAGTTTAGCTATGATTTTGATCTTCTGAGGGCCACGATACTTATAATTTAAAAATTGCTTGACTTGAGAGTTTAATACTCCTTATATGCCTTATGGATGCCATTTAGGTGTAAATTTTATGAAAGAATGATATCATGCTTACTTTTATGGTCCACATCATCTTGATTTTGTAATTGTTTTGATATTCACTCTAGAATTTTAACTAGCACAGGCGCACACGAGCACTCATTTGTCGGGTACATACTTTGTTGATTATTGATTCAGTTATATCCCAATTGAGCTAATAGTGTTTTGAAAGCTTTTATTCTGGACAAAGGTGGATAACAAACCCTTTTCACTAAGTAGCCGAGATTCTAGCCTCAACTTTAGTTTCTAAAAAAATAATAATATAAAAAAGAAAAAAAAAAGTGCGGACTTCTTACCAAAGCTGAGGAGTGCGAAATGATTAGATGGAGGTTGTTTTAATAAATGTTCAAATGTTGCACATTTTAGCACCTAAGCTATGGTATTTTAGTCCATTCATCTATCTTACTTTTCCGTTTTAGTTCTAATTTGTGTTTTTGTCTATTTCAGGTTAATAAGGTTCAAACAAGCAAAAAAAAACCTATTAGCTCCTTTTTGGAGTCAAGAAGAAAATCCGAAAAAAGTTAAAAAAACTGTACTGGATAGTCGTCGATCAATCGATCGAAGTGAAGGCAGTGCCAACTCAGCAATCTGGATAAGGCCAAGAAGATATTTTCATGCCACGTCAACTTCGATCGATCGAAGTAAGTTTTGATCCATCAAAGCCATCTCCGATCGATCGAAGATCCTGCTGGCAGTGAGCTGTTTTATTCCCAAGCGCGCCCAAACTCCACCAACTTTTGTAGCTGTGGGATTAGACCAATGAAATGCCTATTTTCTGACTTGTTGCCTACTCAAAGAGGCTTGTATTTAAATGAAATTAGACCATTTTGTTAAGGTTCCAACTTTTGTTCCAAACTTTGGCTAAAAATAGATACTTCTTAGATAATTTTCTCTCTCTAGATTAGGATTTTTGGAGACCAAAGCAAGAGAAAGAAGATGGTGCCTACATTGAAAAAAGCCCTTGAGGGTTGTCTAACAACAAGCATGAGTGGCTAGATCCTTCTCTTAGGGCTAGAGATAGCCCCTAGGCTTGCCTCCTAAACTTTAGTATCTTGTAATTTTTGGGGATTTTAGTTGCAATTGATGTTTTGACCTATGATTATATATAAATCTTGAGTTTCTACATGATTTGTATGGATTAATTGTTTCAATTAATTTTTCATTTTATTTATATGTCTATGTGTGATGGAATGGACGATTATGCCTTTACACTAGATTTTATGAGTTTAATGCATGTCTATTTGTGTTGGAATTTGTAATACCCCTAATTCTCAAAAGGATATAATTGGAATTTAAATGATATAGTTGGAAAATTGGTTTCAATGTGGATTTTATTTGGCTATTTTTTTCATGTGTATGTAAATTGGTTATTTATTTGATGTGCGTTTTAGGTTTTATTTATCTGCCTATTTGATTAATTGGTTTATTGTTTTATTTGATTTATTTAGTTTAATTTAATTTTAGGTTTCTGTGTAATTGTTTAATTATTGTATTTTGATTTAAATTTTATGTAAGTATGAACATGGACAGTAGTAATGGACCAACCGTTTAGGGTCACATGGATTACTTAGATTTATGGAGATGGGTAAAGTTAATATCCATGGATAGTTATACATATATATATAGGTATATATGTATATAAGGTTTATTTAATAATTAATTTTTATTAATGATTAAATTAGGTCACTGTTCATTATATAAATATAATGTAGTTTTAGGGGTTTATATAGATATAATTATGAATTCACGTTATAGCCGACTTAGATATATTTTATTTTATTTTTCTTTCTTCTTAGGTAATTAAAATTAGGTTTTACTATAAGCCTATATAAATATAACACTAGATGTTGGCTTAGGGTTTTTAGTAGAAATCAACAAAACCTTATTCTGAGATAGAGAGCAACTTGAGAGAAAAACTGAGAGAACCAGTTAGGATGTCAGTTGGGGACTGAAGGTTAAACCAATGAGGAAGGAAAGGATGGCTTGTGGGATTGAGCCTAAGCATTAGGAAGTTTACCAGTAGTTGGCAGTCATCAGAGAATTTAGAGACGACGTTGAAAGGTTTCAAACCGAAATCTAAAGGCAAGTTTCATTCTATCTCTTTCCCTTAAATCTGTCGTGACCCGAGTTTTTTCCAACCCGGTAATGGATCTGAAATACGAAAGTAAATGATAAAACTAAGATCTCTATGGTGACCACATGTCTATGAGCCACCAATGTGACCCTCGACGAAGTCACATAGCCCAAGGAAAACAATAATGATGGCGACGTTCCAAAAAGGACAAGAATGAGCCTAGGGGCAAAATGGTCTTTTTCATAATGGAAGTGGGTGCTACCAAGCACACCATTAGAGAGACAATGAATAATTAATAAAAATGGACTCAAGAATCACCTAATTCGGAGTCCAGACGGAAAAGATATGAATTTAGTAAGAAATGGCATCCTCCGTTTGAGAGTTACCATGAACCTATCTCACTAAAACTGTAATAACTCTCACTAAAGTTGTATTTTTGATGTATGGTTGGTACCATTAGAAATCTGACTTCAAGCTAATGAATTTAGGCTCAAGAAACACCCCATTTAGGTAAAAAAAAATGAGTAAGTTATGGCCATTTAAAGTTGGAAGTTCAATGCTGAAATTGGACAGAGGCTGCTCTCGAGATCTACCTAGTTTGGTCGACCGAACTAACCCATCGGTCTACCGAACTAAACAAATTTTCAATTGAAATCAGGTTTTTGAAGGTGGGTTGATTTAGTAGACCGAAGTGAGCCATCGGTCGACCGAAATAGGCCATCGGTCGACCGAAATGGCCTTGAACAGTGAAAAAGGC
>JAOTQH010266758.1:0-10926 GCA_025631255.1 Cornus kousa | reverse complement strand
GGAGCAAATAATTGGAGGTTAAGAAAAAAAATCATTCCATTCCACTTTCTTTTATTTCATTCCACCACACCAAACTAGCCCTTAGGTGATTCAAAAGATTAGGCACTATAATTTCATGAGGTATGGCTTCAATTAATTTTTTTTATTTCCTATTACTACATGAATTCTGATGATGAATTCATGATTTTTTTTGTTTACTTTGAGCTTCTTTGTTCCTCTCAGTTTTTCTTTCTTCACGAACAGTGTCCCGTTTCTGTTCTTATTCTTTTTGTGAACAATGCCCTGTTTCTCTTCTATCTCTTCTTCCCAAACTATTTACAGTTTGCCTCCATGAACATTGTCATTTTCTCTCTCTGCTTTCAATTTAGGTTTGTCTTCATGAACAGTCTCCTGTTTATCTTCTCTCTCTCTCTTCTTCATGAACAATGTCTTGCTCTTTCTTTCTTCATAAACGATAACCCCCCCCCCCCAAAAAAAAATAAAAATAAAATATTATTTAGTTTCATTGTGGTGCTTGTTTGTTTTGTTATTTTACTAGCCCCCTCTATCTCCGCCCCTGCCACTTATCATAGTGATCAATTGCCTCTTCGTGCACAAATTGTGTAAGGAAGTTGCTGATTGCTTTAGATATACACAATAGTATAGCTCGGCTTCACACAATTAGGGGATGAAAGACACAGTACTAACACTAAAGAAAAAATTGATTCTATTGAAAGAAATAAACTCAGAAAATGTCAGCTAATTTTCACTCAAAAAAGCTGTCTGATTTTTAGTAATTTATCTCATTGTCTTGGAACAAGTCTTAGCTGAGTATATATATATACAGAGAGTCCTCTTCAAAATTGAAAAAGTCGTTGAAATATGTTGAAGACATCTCTAAGAGTTTGGATTTGAATTAGAAGTAAAAATTGATCAAAACTCAAAATCCTAGTTGAAATAGGTAAGGTTCCACTGGTACAATAAATCGTTCAACTGGTACATTAGCGTTCTGGACTTGAATTACTTCATTCCAGAATTATGTTCTACCTGTACAAGCACAGTTTCAACCGGTACCTCTTCTTTCTGGAGTAAGGCACAATTCCACCAAAAGCAAGTTCTGCCGGTACAAGGAATTAGACTACTGGTAGAATAGTTCTCTGGAGTATATTATGCTAGTCTAGTAGCCTATTCAACCGGTGCAAGAAAAACTTCAACCGGTGAAACCTTAATTTGATAAAACACTTGGCCATTTTTACTCAGAAACCACTTCACTATTTTTCTCACGAAGTGTACTCAATAATCTAATCTAATGTGTGCTCAATTCAAGTTCTTCAGGTAGGACATCTTGAAGATCAATCCTAATTTTTTTTTCCAACACTTCCAACTCAAGACTTGAATAAAATTATAACTCAATAAAATGGTTTTGAGTACGAAATTTGCCAGCACACAATTATATTTCTAACATTCAAGTTGTTATTTATTTATTATTATTATAGAAGAAATATAAAAAGAAGAAAAAGGAGAGAATTGTGTAAATGCTTAAATGAGATAAATAACTCATTCACAGCTCGAGTATTTATAGATAAATAGAGCACATGCTCATGGTACAAGAAAAGAAATTAAATCAAACCATAACATATTCTATGGCATATTCTATAGCATAATCAAATTTGTACTAATACGGTAAGTCATTCCATAAATCGTGGCTATCATATCTGCCAAGTGCTAACATTCCCCCTCAAGTTGGTGCGTGGATATCTGAAACGCCCAACTTGGACAATGCCTTCTCAAACACAATCTTGTGAGAGGGAAAGAATGTTACACTACAATTTAATTGTTTAGTAACGCTACTAACAGAAATAAGATTTGTAATCAACTATAAACATGAAGTTGTTGAACCAAGAGGGGGGTGAATTGGTCAAAACCTTTTCTTATATAAACTTAACTGCAATCAAAACAAGCAAGCAATAGGCAATGCAACAGTACTTACAAGGAAACCCTCCCAATTAGGGAAAACCTTGGTTCTTGGCCTATGCCAATTCAATCATCCACTAGCTGTAAGTAAGCTGTTACACACTCAGATGTCTCACTCTTTGCACACACCCTTGTCACAGAAGTAGACACTAGTTTTCACACACTCTACTCACACACGAGCTCAAAACTGTGTAAACACACACACTCCCTGTCCTAGGCAACCCTGCCTGGACCAAACAAGCTCTCAAAGCTCACAAAATACACCATAGCAGAAGTAAAACAATATTAACAAGTCCTTCCTATAATTGAAATAGGTCAGACAGCTCAAAACTCCAAGATACAATTTCAAAACCTCAATCTGCTGCAGTTAGGGTTTGAGGGGTAAAATGGGAATTTCCTCTCGAGATCAACTCAACAGCACCTTATACAATCTTTATTCACTGTAGTACTCATGATCATAGCTTTAAGCAATGAAGTATAACTTGAGAATATCATAAAGTTCATTACAACCCTTGTTTCAGCAAAACACAGCTTAAACCTGAGGGTTTGAATACTGAAAATTACAGCTAACCAAATTTCTGTCACAAGGCCAACTTCAACAGACTTGATTCATCAAATAATACTTGCTAGCAGATTAAAAACTCGTGAAATAGCAAGGCATAATCAATCAGTGCTTGAATCCAAGAAAAAACCAGTAAATTAAGCATAACAGGTGAGCTCACTGTCCAAATTTGATTTCAGCATGTTTTCAACAAAACTTTGTACTGAGCAAGTGTAAAAGGATGAATTATACTTGTGTCAACGCTCAGAATAGACCACAACACCTTGGAACTCAAAAACACTACTCAGTCTAGCCCTTGCAGCAGTAAAAATAACAGTAGCAGCACCTCTTCAGTTAATACACTAACAAGGCTTGAATCAGTGAGTTTTCCTAGCATGAATCATCATTAAAACACTCAGAAAAACAAGTTCATTCAATACTCTCGAGAGAATACTAGCTGCAACTCATTTTTTGACAATTCTCAAAAGGCTTGAAACCCTAAAAGCTCTATAACAGCATATATATAGTAATGCTGAGTACACAAAGCTTCATACACTTGGAGCATACACTTGTCACCTTCTGCCAATGATTGATAGAGCATAAATCAGATATTTTCAGGAGAGAGAACCAATCATAACAAGCCACTTCAGCTATTTTGTTACCTTGCACACCAGAAATCATACACACGCAATACACTGCTGTAATTTGCATTTCCTCCAGACTTAGCCTCCAAGAAATGTAATATTCTTGCATAAACCAGCTCTCTAGGACCACTGAGACGTGTCACATTCTTGAGCATAGCTGGAAAAAACCATAATGCACTCAAAACATATTTGACTCTTCTCAGCACTGTGACAGACCTGGTGTCGAAGATGTAGATACGCTATGTGCAGACACAATAGTACCTGAGCGGGCATAAGTGGTTAGCTGAGATGATGCCTACATTTGATTGAAGAATTGTTTGAACTTGTCCAAATCAGCTTGAGTCAAGGTAATTGTGGTAGAAGATGAAGAGGCAGAGCTGTCTGGAGTGACAACGAGATTGGTTGTGTAACAGAATGTGCAGAGGATCGAGGTTGTTTCTGTTGTGGTGGGCGTCCATGTAGTGCATAACAACGAGATTGATGTGACCAATTTTCCCGCAATGGTCACACCACCTACGTTGTCGTCCCAGAGGAGGACTGGTGATAGAACTCTGAACTGACTAGGATGATGCAATTCCTGAAAGGTTGGGAACACGAACTGCAATAACAGAACGATCAATAGAAGCAACACCTAATGGATGAGTCCGACGGCTCTCATCTAACAACACATAGGAGTAGGCATCCTCAAAAGTAGGGAATGAAGATAAGCCCAATAAATGCACAAGAGCATACTCAAACTCATCGTTAAATCGGCAAGAAACTGAAACACTCGATTCTTCTCCACAATCCCTGCATATAAAATTGCATCATCTGGATCCATCCAAGGGTGGAAGGAATCATAATATGACATCTCCTCCCAATTAGCATGAAGCTTGGTGATGAAACCTGAAATTGTCAAGTCACCCTGAGAAATTCTGGTGATATCTCGCCCCAACTAGAAAATTCGTGCATTATTCTGCTTTTGAGAATAAGTGCGTTGAATTGAATCCCAAATCTGCTTAGCAGTCTTAATAAACTTCTAGCCTGTATGTTTGGTTGCATCGAATTGACTAGCCAAGACATAACCATAATGTTATGTGCAAACCACTGTGGATATGCCTTCTCTGACTCGGTTGGCTCTTTCTTAGAACCAATAATATAGCCAATCTTGCCTTTGCCACCAGTGAACATCTTGGCAGAATGTGCCCAAATCAAATAGTTGGAGCCATCCAACTTCACTGTGGTGATTTGAAGTCCTGGATTTTCTGATGAGTTGGTGGGAAATACAGCACCACCACCCACAGAACTTAAGCCAAGAGAATTAACAATCGAGGACCCTGAATCTGCCATAATCTGTCACACGACAATAAAAAAAACTCCAAAAACACCACAAATTCTATTAATAAATCAAAGGGTCTCCTCAGACCATAAACAATAACAATGTCTCCTCGGACCATTCCCAAAAAATCCAAATACATACTTTTTTTAAGGAGCGTTACCCGCTTACATATAGCTAGACAGCCTCCTTCTTAATATCTAGAACCTCTCTGTACACTCAAAATATTTTTACCTATTTTTACCCAAGCCCTTCTAGGTTTTGGAGACCAACTATCTCAATTTACCCAACCCTAGAAGAGAGAAAAAGAAATTGTAAAACTTAAAAATACCAGTTTTCGATCACAAAATAGCAACATAGAAAAACATGGGTATGCAACGTCACACGATGTCACAAACAACCTAAGGTGGTTGTCGCACAAGTAGCAAGGCTGCTGAAAGGTGTGGAAAGGTGTTGGCTCTGATACCAAGAAGAAATATAAAAAGCAGAAAAATGAAAGAATTGTATAAAGGCTTGAATGAGATAAATCACTCATTCACAGCTTTAGTATTTATAGATAAAAAAGCACATGCTCATATTACTAGAAAGGAAATTAAATCAAATATAAAAAAAATCACAGAATATTCTATGGCTTATTATATGGCATATTCTATAGCATAATCAAATTTTTGCTAATATGGTAAGTCATTCCATAAATCGTGGCTATCATATTTGCCAACATATATCATTCAAGTATGTTCTTGCAATTTCCAGTTTCCCATAAAAAAGGGCTAGCCATATGCACGAGACTACAGCCATTGTGAGTCTGGGGCTGGTCATCTTGTGCCTTGGAGATAACTCAGTGATATGGAGAAATACAAGGCACAAAGAAATGGATAGGTCTAATGTAGAGCGGATTTAAGACCCTGATCCACATGGCTCGGGAGACCATGTGGCTTAAGTCTTTCAAGCAAGAGACAGGATTTACAGATCACGCTTATAAAAAAATGTTTTGTCATAAACAAGCCAAGCATTGTAGTATTGTATGCCAGATCTAAGCATACATAAGAGTTATAATTTAATCACAGTCATGTTTATGATCTGAAGAACAATTAGCATTAATGCAAAATCAGCTGATTAAATTAAGGACATTATCCCAAAAACCTAGGAATGGGTTTGTTCTTTAACATATCCAGATTATTTCTGGGAGGACATTTGCTAAATGAAGTTTATTTCCTATTGTCTTCCCCAAACTATTCTGTCTTTGTAGGATTTAGAATCCACTGGTTATTCCTCAAGTTCCTTCTCCATTTGCCAATCATGGAATGTCAACTCCTCTAGCAGCCAAAATCCAGCAAATGGCCTCATTGAATGTATATGTTTCTACTTTCTCCCTCTTTGGTTTGGTGCCTCAACCCATCTAGCATGTTTTCTTGTAAATATTTTTCCAAACATTTCCTTGTGCCACCCCAAGAAACTAAGACAATATGGGACACGAAAGTACCTCGAGCAATTAAAGTTTTTTTTTTTTTCAAAGTAAGATTTCATTTAAAAGCACTCAAAAAGGGGAGCAACCCCAAAACAGCTGCACAAGCCAAGAACTTGTATCCTCAAGCTATCCAAAGAAGACAAAAGAATCTCCTCGATCTACAATTCCTCCCATGAACACAAAGAATAAACGAACTACACAAAAAAAACAAAAATAATAATAAAAAAAAAAGCTATAGAAGACTCCAACCCCCATCAAAAGATCTATTTTCTCCCTCCACAAAGCCCACCACAAGCAAAAGGGGGCAGCCCACCACGCATCCCTAGCTTGGGACCCTACTGAACATTCTCTCCAAATTTAGATTAAGCACTTCATGGACTCCGACATGACCCACTGAACCCCAAAAAATAGCACAAAAAATGGCCCATCTATCCCTAGCCATGGGGCAATGAAAAGGAGATGATTCACCAACTCTGCATCCCTCTTACATATCAAACACCAATTGACAATGATCTGGCGCCTCCTCCTCAAGTTGTGAATCGTCAACCAACCAACCCAAAAAAAGGGGCTTTAGAACGACAGATTGCCTTCCATGGACAGGAAAGCCCCTCAATTACCAACAAATATTTGTAGAAGGATCACACCTTGAATCTTCCATGGCTAGAACCCGCCCAATACCACTCATCCAGGCCCTCCCCAAACACTCTCGAACGATATAGCAGCGCCAGAAACTCCACCAAATCCTCCACCTCTCAATCCTGCAGAAACCTCTCGAACTGAATGTTTCAAGTCAATCCTCATCTATCAAGATGGATAGAAGTAAGTAACCAGCACCTGTCTATTTACCGCAATATGAAATAGCCTTGGGAAAGTCCCCTCTAATGGCCTTTCGCCTCACCACAAGTTCACCAAGAAGTTAATAAGACTCCAAATCTTCGCTCTGAAGCAAATGTGCTTGGAGAATTCATCCCAACCTTTCTGGAAGAACTTCCATATGCCTACCCCAGCTGGGGATCTCACCTCTAAAGAGCACTGGCCACCTCCAGGTTCCCGAAACTTGTAACATATGATCCTCCTCAATAAATTATGCCTCCACAACCACTTGTACAACAAAGCTTTGTTGAACAAGTCCAGTCTCCTGACACCCAACCCTCGTGTCTGAAGAGTTCAGTGGATCTGCTCCTTACCCACAAGATAGTACCTAAACTCATCCCCCGTACCACCCCCAGCAGAAAATCCTTTGTAGCTTTCAAATCCTCTTCACTAAGGACAGAATTGGGAATAAAGATATAAAATAGGTAGGAAGACTAGAAAGGGTTCTCCTCAATTGCCCTCCTTTCAACAGATATTGTTTCTTCTAACCTGCAAGCCTCCTCCAAACCGCTCTGCCACCGGTTCCTATGAAGATACCCTCTCTTCTTCTTCTTTTATAAGTAATCCCATGAAGATACTCCTCAAAGGAAAACCCAACAGCAAACCCAAATAAACCACTGGAAAAACCCCAACACCACAAGCCAATATGTTGGCCAAGGAAGCAATCTCACCAACCTCATCCACCAGCACAATCTCAATCTTCCTAAGATTAAATTTTTACCCTAAAACAACATGGAAACACCCCTCAAATATCTCACTTAGGCCTTGTCCACATCACATATACAATAGTATCGTCAGCAAACAACAGATGAGAAATTTCCAACTAATTAGAGTGATGCCTGACACCCTGGAGCCTCTAATAAAACCCAACCCAACTCCTCAACCCTTCTCATCAATCTACAAAAAGTCTCCATCACAATAATGAAAAGGAATGGAGAGTATGTGCCCCATCTTAACCCACTTGAGCTATCAATAAAGCTAGTCGGAACCCCATTCACCAATATTGAAAATCTCACTGTGGAGACGCAGAATCAAATCCATCCCCCACACCTCTCACTAAAACCCAACCTCTCCAATTTATACAACAAGAAATTCAAACTCGCGTGGTCGTACATCTTCACCACATCAAGCTTACACATCACCCCGACACGTCACTGCTGATTCTGGAATCCACACTCACGGGCAATCAGAACTGAATCCAAAATCTAATGACCATGCAAAAAAGAAAAAAGGTAAATGGAATTTCACATGGAGCATATCAATGACTTCATAATCAAGTATTTGTTTGATTTTATCCCAATCATACACTTTCTACAGCTAAATTTGGTGTTACTTGTTAGCCACACACTCACTAGCAACTAGGCTACAAATGAACTGAGTTGTTCATGAACAGCTCGGGCTTGTTCGTTGAGCAAACGAGCCAAGCTCGAGCTCGTTTTCTAGGCTCATTTAGCAAAAGATCCAATCCCAAATAGTGTTGGGCTCGGCCCATGAACATGAGCTCATGTAAGCTCATTTATGTTCGTGAACATAAGCTCGTATAGGGTTCGTATATGTTCATGAACCGTAGACTCGTTATAGGGCTCATTTATATTTGTTTCTATTTTTATTGGAATTCTTTAATCTTTGAAAGTGTAAGATAAAAATGCAATGGTTTACTAAACGGGCGTGGTGAGCTTGAAAACAAGCCTGGACCAATTTTGAATATGAGTTCAATTTGTTTTCTTAAATGAGCCTGAACTTTCTAAAACCATAACAAGCTCGAGCTCAGTTTTTTGAGCTCGTCACGGTCCCGAGCCAAGACCGGGCTGAGCCTCTAACAAACCAAGCCTGAGCCCGAGTAGCCTAAAGCTCGGCTCGGCTCGGCTCGGCTCATTTGCAGCCTTACTGGCAACCAGAACTGAATCCAAAATCTAATGACCATGCCAAAAACAAAAAGGTAAATGGAATTTCACATGAAGCATGCAAATGACATCAAAATCAAGTATTTGTTTGATGTTATTCTAATCATATGCTTTCTACAGCTACAGTTGTTGTTACTTGTTAGTATAGTTGAATTTCTTTTTCCTTTCTTTTTATGTTTTCATAGAGATAGGAAAGGGGAGCTAGGTAGATTGGCCATCTCAAAAGAGTAAATCAAAGACAAAAATCAAGTACCCTTTGTCTACTGAAAGAGGGTGGCACCAACTACGGTGACAATGAACTGACATCTATGTCAAATTTAGTAGCGCAAGACCAAGATCGCTCTGACTGGTGTATTTCAAAAATTGCACATTGTAATAAAGTGACAAATAAATGACAAAAGAAGCCTACAAAGAACCAGATTTAGAGAAGAGAAGGAAAACATAGAAATGCAGAAACCTCATAAATGTAAATCCACGGAGATATGGCACTTATTAGGGGTGTTTTGTGCTCTATTAATTAAATTTGTGCAATAGAATGCCCAGAACAAACTTAGATGGGTGAATAGGTTTTATTTTTGCTCAAATTAAGCTTGTTTGCTAGTATTATTTACAAATATGAAATATAAACCATCCAACTAAACAATTGTAAAAAAATTACATAAACAAATACTAAGAGATAAAGAATTTTTTTACATTGAGAACTCAAATAGAAAAAAAAACCACGGACCCAGTCCATACCTAATCTATTCATTATAAGAAAAGTACAATGTTATCTATCTGTAGAATGACTTCTAAAATATTATTAAATAATCAATAAATGTTCCTGTTTTCTAACTAGAATACCTATTAATAGGTCTGCAAAACCTGAAATGCAAGTAATAACTTTCTTATAATCATCCTACCCAATGTGTATGGGCTTGAATATCACTTTTAAAATCATAAAACTACTAAAAATAAGGCTAAAACCCTAAAAATAAAAAAAAAAATGGAAATGACAAATCATTGCACATTCCTAAAATCACCACAGAAGAAATTCGCAACAATCTCTCTAGACATTACATGAACTAATTAACCACTGAGAAAAGCATCCGTGCAATGGTGAACAAGTCCCCAACTTCAAAAACTAACGAGATATCAACAAAGATAACAAAGTAAAGCCTAAACCAAATTATCAAATAAAAAATAGAGAGATAGATAGAGAGAGAGCGAGAGAGAGAGAGCAATTACTCTCCCAACAAACATACAAATTCCATAGAGGAAACCTAATTCGGTAACTTTAAAGCCTACCTTTCGGTGTGGCCACCTAACAAGACCATTGTCATGGCATATTTTCTTTAGAACATTTGTACAAACACCTGCCATATGAAAATCACATCATATCAGCAGGCTACTTCAAAGGAAAATAAGTAGCAGGAAACTAGACTAAAAAAAATAAAAACAGAATGCGACCTCCATTGTCAGCCAGAGGTCACAGGTTCGAAAACAGAAACAGCATCTTCATGCAGACAGGGGTGGAGGGAGGGGGACAGCCTCTTTATGGCTAGTAATGGTGATTTTGTGTAGAAAAATTAAAGTTAGCCCTCCAATATTTCTCAAAACTCTATTAATGCTAGATATTTATGGATATTAATGGTGATTTTGTGTAGAAAAATTAAAGTTGACCCTCCAAAATTTTAAAAAGTTGCTTTTTTGATTATCTATCTATGGTTATTAAAGGTAGTTTGAATGAACTTTTTTTAGTTTTGCATTTAAAAATTTAAATATAGTAAAAAACTTGTTAGTTATTACTGTAATTCTTGCTAGCTACAACATACATAGTATATATTAGAAATCTATTCATATATGAGTCCTGATCTCTTGCTCAATGGGGAGCAAGAGAATTCATCCACACTTTCTATAGTGAACGTTAGATTCTAACGGTCACATTCCAAACCTATCCATATCCTTTCCTGTTAACACAAACCACTCTCTCCCTATTTTTAGTTTCCAAATTTAATATTATCAATACCACCAATTGTAACAATAAAAGGTAAGTACCAAAAATAAATAAATAGAAACCTCTCGGCTCATTTCACCCTTCTTTCTCATGTGTCTCTCAAACAAAGAACTACAAGATTACAAGTATGACCTTCAAATGTTGCAGGGTTGTACCTTTTTGCATAGTTAATTCTTCAAACACAGTTTTTCACTTGTTCAACAATTTCATGTAGTTTTGATGATTACTAGAC
>JAOTQH010266747.1:0-10926 GCA_025631255.1 Cornus kousa | reverse complement strand
TATATATATATATATATATATATAATTTATAATTATATATCTATATAATCCCCTAACACAATATTACTAATATTAACTTAAAAATAAATAATTAATAATAATAATACTCTATCCTTCTGAATATATATACAAAAGTATATATATACAACCAACCACATATATGGGTAATTATCCGTACCCATAAGCAACCTCCATTCAAGTAGTCCATGAAACCTAATTGTTGATCCATTACTACTATCCAAATTCAACTCCATTTTTTAATTTACAATTAAAATTAAAATAAATAATTAATCATATAAAACTAACAAATAATTTACAAGAAATTTCCACACTATCAATCAACTAAAACATACAATTTAAATCACATATTTCAATTAAACAATTTATCAAATAAATATATAGTCACGTAAGCACATAGCCACATAATCAATTAAAAATGCACAAGAAATAAAAATTAAATTTCAATTATATCCTTTTAAAAATTAGGGATATTACATTTTTCCCCCTAGCAAAAGGAATTTCGTTCTCGGAATTTACGAAACTCTAAATTATTATTGTTAAAATTCATTTTCGTTCTGTTGTGGTTTCTGCCTCTATGTATGGGCTCCACTAAATTCCAAATCCTTATAGAAAAATTTATATGTCCGATATTTAGGAAACACAAAAATTATTCCACACGTAGGTTGTATTTAACAACAACGCATCCTTACCCAATTTTTATACAAAGGTATATATCCATATTCCTTCAAGTTCCATAACATAGATTTGCAAAACGTCTATGCATCTAATCCTAATGTTTTAATCTATAGGCTATCATCTCAATTGAGAACCACAATCCGTGAAAAGGCAATTTAATACATAAAAACTGACCTTCCTCGAAAAGGCACATTGCTTCCTATATGGAAGACATCCCAATCAACTGGTTCCTGATAGAAAACTCTAGTATACGAGTTCAATGATTTATAAAATCGTACTACCGTCGCCAAACCACGTGCAATCCATTCCAAAGGAGAGTATTTCTCTCCGACGTATCCTTAAATGAAGTCAATATCTGATTGTACAAATCTTGCTTTCATTTCAAACCAACAGGTGAGAGGTCTGCACTATATAATATATAAAACCTCAAAAGTTGTCATACTAACCTCCTTATGCCAACAATATGACAGATAAAAATCTGAAAACCGAATTAAATACTCCCAATTATCCATGAAAACCTAGGATATATATCCCAAGCATATCCTCCATGATCAAATTTTACGTTCTCAATCAAATCCTCCATTTAGAGATATAAAACAAAATTGCTGCTCCAAAATCCTCATAAAGCTCCTTCTAAATAACAATTTTCGTCCATTATAATGGACATCCACATGCTATAACACTTCTATCAGTGCGATGTAGAACGAATATGAAGCCCCAAAGTGAACATTATTCGAACAATGTCCATAAGAGAACCTGTTCAATCCACCATTCTTTAACCTATATGGAATTAAAATTCTAATTTAATATCAATAACTACTACCGACCATCCAATCCTGATTAGTCCTACTCCCAATAGGAAGTGGCAAAGAGCTCCAATGATATCCGATTATCAAATTTTCACCTTTCTAACAGGTGTTACTTTTATAGACAGGTGGTAATAGCAAGTGTTATTATTACACAAGTTAAAAAAACTTCAACTGGTAACTCAACAGCTAATCGAAAGCTTTAAATATCATATCGGTTGTTAAGAGCGTCCACTTCCATATTTACTTCCACCAGACAGAACTTAATATAATGTGTGAAACACCACGTCTATCTAACTAAGCCGTCTCGTGATTCCTTCTATTCGTATGTACTGATGTCTGACCAGTTCGAAATAGACCAAATTAAGCTGATGTAATTTATCAGTCAACCAATATTCCAACTAGAATCCCGACCCTTGTGTAAATTATGTTCTATCAATTACACGGATATTATTCTGGATTTTAATTGATGAACTATTAAATTATATTATATTAATTACATAGATGTTATTCTGGATTTTAATTGATGAACCATTAAATTTTGTTCTATCAATTACATGGATATTATTCTAGATTTTAATTGATGAACCATTAAATTTTGTTTCTATCAATTATATGGATTTTGTGAATTTATTTGATGTCCTGCTTTAAGTGTTGCATCATTTATGGATCATATGGATTATATGCACAGGTTTGGGACGGTGACATATTAGGTATAGACCAGATCAAAACGCTAAGTCCTACCTATTCATGCATAACGAAATAGATTAACTAAAAATGTTAACTCCTACATATATTCATGTCAAGTCGACTAAAACAGTTGAATGACATAGTGGATGTTTGTTTTTATATTCTGTATTAGGAAAGATATTATATATATATGATTATGGTATCGTGATATGAGCTTAAATCTCATGATCATGGTTAGGGTGCGTATATCACCTAGAATGGATAACTGGACATAGTAGGTGTACCCTGGTAGGTTTAGGTACTCATGCCCACTTTATGTGTGATATGCATGATGCCTTCTATCTAGGTTGAGACTGACCTATGGACTAGCAAGCGTCCTATAGTGTATGTTTATACATATATAGACTACTTAGCTATTGTTGGGGTTGTTTAGGATGTATCTGTGTATCGGATCTCTGCTTAGACTGTAGTAGAATAGAACTTGTTTGTGGGTCTGACCCACCATCATTTTTTTAGGTATTCGACAGGAGTAAGGATTGTTCGTGCTGAGCAGGGATTATCTACTTCACTCTTCCCGATTGTGTTACTTAGGAGTTTCTTTATGTTTCAGTTTTCTGATGGAAATAGTTTTGCTGTGATTTAGTTAGTTTGGTTTTCCAAGGGCCCACATAGTATGGATTCCCGAGTTGTATAAGTTGGAGGATTATTTGTATCAGATGAATTCATTAATGAAAATTTATTCTGAGGTTTTATTAATAGATTATCACTTTAGTTTCTTTCAGTTATTTATTTATTCCTGTTATCTATTTTATACTCTGTGTTCGATTATTGCCATTTGTTTTTTATATTCTCGGGTATTCGGGCGTGGGCCTGACCAACCCGCATCTGAAAATCCGGGGGTACCACACATGGCCATTTATTGCTTCATCTATGCAGTTAAACTTGTTTTAACATACTTCTTTATTTCTCTCTCTCTCAAATGAATAACAACATTAATAATGCAAAGCTCATCCTTTTCCACCATTCTATCAAAAAAACAAACAAGCTCCAATTGTCTGTGTTCTAGCTTTCAGTTCATTCTTCATAATTGGCTTCCTTATTTTCCTCATTGACACTAAAAAAATCTATAGCCATCATCAACATTGTGGCGGCCACCAGGTCCAGAAACCCTCCCTTATCACAAACCCTAATCAAGGCCCTCCACTATGTCTCCAACACTAACACCAACAACACATATCGTATGTCATACTCCGATATCAAATCCATTTATGACGTCTCGTAACTTCCTCATCTCTGACTTTACCCCAGAAACCCTTATCTGGAATGCACTCAACCACAATGGCCGAACAGTTTTCATTAATGAAAACAAATTTTATGTAGACTACATGGAAGAAAAATGCCCTGAGATTGAAGCCTACTATGTAAATTAACTACATGACCAAAAATAGTGAAACCAAGGAGCTGATAAGGTCAGTGAGAGAAAAAGTACACAATGAGTGCAGGCCTGTCCAAAACTTATCATACTCTGAATGTAAGCTTGTTGTTAAATGACCTTCCAAATCAATTGCATGAGATGGATTGGAAGTGACATTGGTGGATAGGCGACGTCCGGAAGCACCGGGTAGGATGTCGGCAATCTTTACCACTGGCGTGCTGGCAAGGAGAAAGAAATGTGGTGGCAATGCTAAGGCACATATTTTTCTGCATGAATTCAACAGAGAGGTGGAGACAGTTTCTATTAAAGAGTTCTTGTGCAAAGAGAACTTGGTGAAGTCGACTGAGGACTTGTGGAAGACAAAAAAATAATCTAAGAACTTGTTTGGCCACTTTGTTCATTAAAGAATGGATGAGAATATCATTCAATTTTGTCGCAACTCTTCTTCATAAGCTTCATTTTCATCTTAATGTGGTGTCCTGGATTTTATTTTTCGAATTTTTTGGTATTTATTTATTTATTTATTTTTATTCCTTGCATCGTTTTGCATGCCCGGTGTTATTTTCCTATTACCATGCATTTATTTAATTGTGAGTTAATATATTAGTTGTATGTATATATATATATATATATGTATCATGTGGGTGGAGATGGATATTTTGTGGTAATGGTGTAGTTTTTAGTAAGCTTTGAAGGGCATTTTTGACATTTGAGATTAGGTAGACTTCGGACCCATTTTAGACCATAAATTTGAGGAGAAAATTGGCCAAGCGTAAACCACATTTCATGTTACTCTCCCTCACTTTCGGCCACACTCTCTCTCTCCTCCATTTCATTTTCTATCTCTAAAATCTCAAGTTTCTCTCTAAATTTTGAGCTAGCTAAAGGAAGATCTAGGTGGGAGTAAAAAGAAAAGGTTGTTCTACTCTTCAAGATCTATATTTTTACTTCTGTTTTACTTCCATTTGGTGAAATTTGAGATTGGGAGCTAGGGGCTTTAGGTTGTATTTTTAAGGTATGAGTGTCCAAACCATCTTACTTTGCCTTCAATTGAGTTCATGTTTTGATCCCATGCTATATATGTGAAAAATGATAATTTAAAAGTTGATTTGGTGCCTTTGTGCTTAGTGTTGAAACCATGCTTTAAATGTTGCTAAAATGTATATTTGAGATGTTAATTTGTTGAAAAAATATGTTAAAATTGATGATGATTGTGATAAACATGTTTCAATATGTAATTAGAAATTACAAGTATGAAAATATTGATTTCTATAATGCATGATTTTCATTAATGGCATGAGCACGGTTGGGGAATAGTGGTTGAAATGTTTTTTTAAAAAGAAAGTAATTTGGGAATGGTTGGAAAGGTGATTTTTATGAAAGGAACTGGGTTTCGCAAGCCTGGGGATAATTCGACCTAGAGGGAGCGCGTGTTGGATTTGTACATGTAACGTTGATTACTAGGCCCCAAATAGTTGCCGAATTTGGAACTAGGGATAACCAATCAATCTCGCCTCGGTAAAGTTGATTAGCAGTTTTCGGTGTGCGTTGAGTTAGGCTGGGATGTTGGTAAGGGAAAAACATGACATTTCATTGTATTGTGATGTATTTGTGTTGATTATGACATATTGACATTCTTATGCATGACCCCTATATCATGTCTTTATTCTTTGTATGTTGACTCAAAGGAGCCCTAAACTAATACTTTAGGCATTCCCTACTGAGCTGTTGTGCTTACCCCATATTTTACATTTTCAGGACATGGCAAGGACATTGTAAACGACGCAACCCTGCAAGCTTAGAGTGTAGGGACGAGCTTTTGATATCTTTTGTAATAGACTAGTATGGACAATGATTTTTATAATCTAATTATATTCCTTTGTGAGCTTCAAATGAAGCCTTTGTAACTATGGACATGGAGGCCTCACCATCTTGTAAACTTATTCTTTTGCACTTGTATAAATCTTTCAAAGGTGTATGAATGATGATACTTGTAGATTTTATGAAACGTTTAAGGGTTGATGATGCTCATGAAGTTTTAATTTCATGTTTAGGTGTTTAGGAATTGCATTTGATTGGGTTTGGAAAGCAGGATTTTCGTTAGATTCATCTTTAAGCATCATCTAATCGGTTAGATAGGAACACCCAACCGGTTAGATGAATTGGCAGTGTGTTGGTTTGATGGGTTTTTCCCATCTAACCGGTTAGAAGGGTTTTCCTAACCGGTTAGATAGGAATTTGGGTGTTCTATTACCCGGGTAGAAGATTCCTTATACTTGATTAGATGTATGGGGCAGAAAAGGAGTTGGATAATTTTCATTATCTAACCGGTTAGATAAGGTTTCCTAATCGGTTAGACATAATATTTTTTACAATTTTTCTACTGGTCATTTATGTAACCGGTTAGAACTAACCGGTTAGATGAGCTAATATTTTCACAAGGATTTCATATTTTAATATAATTACTCAATGACCCCCAGATCCCAACCAAAGTGCAGAATGACCCTAGAAAATGACAGAATTACCCCTAAAGGGTGTGAATGTTGTATTTTGACCAGAAAATGACTATTTTGCCCCCAAGGGCTTTTACATCACCATTTGAATATAGTAAAAGTCTATTTTACCCTTTTAAATTTAATAATATTATTTAACGATGCAAAATGACCATTATACCCTTATAAACTCTAGGAGCATTAGAAGGACGTGGTATAACTATAAGGCCCCCAGACCTCATTTAAATCATGGAATGACTCTAATAAATGACGATTTTACCCTTAGTGGACCTTAAATCATTAAATTAGTGTGGAATGACCATAGTACCATTGTGTCATCTCGGGTCTGGTTAAGGATCCGGTTAGCGATCCGAACCCTCGGGTTTGGGTCGTTACATTTAATCATTCTCAATATCATCAAAAATTAACATTGCAATCCCTAATATTGGTTAATGGTGTAAAGAGTGGTTATTTTTCTAGGGTGGCCAGTGGCGTGCATATAAAAAATAAAAAATTTTGGGCCTTATAAAAATGTAATTTCATTGAATGAAAAGTAATCCTCATTTATTGTTAAATGCTGTTTAATTATTTGGTTAACACTGATTAAGAAGGTAATTTGGGTATAGATGCATAGGATCATGGGATGGGACACATTGAACAGAAAAACTATAACGGATTGAGAAAATTTTGTGAGGGGGGCAGCCTTTTAATTTGTATGAGCAAATTTATACAGTGGGTATAATACCTCTAATTTTCAAAGTATTTAATTATTTATTTTAATTTCATTTTACTTTATTGCGTGGCTATATACATGTCTATGTGTTTAAATGTTTATTGTGAATTATAATGTGATTAATTATTTATTGGTAAATTATTTTCTCTTTTAAATGTGTTATTAAGTGTTTAAATTGTTGGTTAAATGTTTTTTTGTTTTTCTTTTCTTTTCTTTTCTTTTCTTTTAAGTTAAGTATTGGGTCAAGGGTTTGGACCAACTAAATGGGTCTTGGATCACTTGTAAGGATGCCTAGTTGGGTATGGAGTATAGACCCATGGGATGAGTTATACATATATGATATGTGTATTTAAATATATAATGTGTATTATTATTATTATTATTATCATCATCATTATTATTTTTTATTTTCTTAGTTATATTTGAATTAGGATTAGGGTTGTAATGTATGTAATATATATGTGTATACATATATGTATGTGTAGTATGGGCAAGGGTTAGAAGCTGTGAGTTATAGAGAGTGATAGCAGAGACAGGAGAGAGGGTCGTGAGTTTTGAAGAGAGAGATTGTGAGGTTAAAAAGGAAAGGCCGAACCAATGAGGAAGCGGAGAGGGGCTGTTCATGGTGTAGACTAGGACCATTAGAGAGCACGATGGTAACCCGAAGGCTGCTGGCGTAGGAGGAACAGATCAGAGAAGAAGGATTTGGGTTCTCGGTCCGAAACTCATAAGACAAGTTCTTCTTCTACTCTTCTTATTTAACTTCGTGTTCTATACATTCTTAGAAAAACTTTAGGGTTTTAAAACAAAAAGAATGAACCTGTTTGCATGTTAAAATGGACTAGAACAAAAGAATATACATGTGTATACAGATATGTATATGTTTTGTATGGTTTAATGAATTAATTGATGTTAAACTTGTTCTAAACATGCAACCATGCTTTAAATAATTTATTGGGATCATACGGGACTTATAATTCACGTTTAAGACCCTAACGATGGAGAACGGCACAGAAAACAGTGGCCGGAGTTGGAGAAGACAAAGTCCAGTAGAAACTAGTCGACTAGGTTATGGACTCAGCCGACTGGATTAAAAACCTAGACGATTGGATCGAAACAGGACTCAGCCAGTTGAATTATAAACTCAGCCGACTGAATTGGAGAATTAGTTGGTTGGATTGGAACCCAGTCGACTGGTTTGGGCTGCGATGTGGGTTTTATGGTTTTACGTTCCAAATTTTGTTCGGGTCTGTTTTAATTGATTTAAATGAAATTAATGAACTCGGTAATTGCCCAGAATGCATAATATATAATAATATGCAATGGTATAAGATGTAATGGAACTTAAATGAGTTGTAAGTTAATTACATGATGTTTAGTTTTGCTTTAATTGTTATAACAATTGCAATAGATACTAGAATGATTATAATCATATTCATAACAATATTATATGATTTTATACATGATCTGTTATATGTTTATTATTTAGGGACCATTGTCAGGATATGGTTTTGTATTATGTTTGTGGATGAGCTGTCTAATAAGTTTAGACTTATTCTATGTTATACCATTGTCAGGATATGGCTATTATATGCTTATTGTGCCATTATTAGGATATGATTACAATATTTATGTGTTGTCGTGCCATTGCTAGGATATGGTTTCAGTATATTATATGTGGTGTACCATTGTCAGGATGTGGGTAGATATGTATGTATGTACCATGATATAAGTTTGAGGTCTCGAAATCAGTGGTTAGGACGTACTGAGGCGTATACTGCCGGTTGAGATTAATAGTTGGATATAGAGGATTGTGTGCATTGGAAGAAGAGGGACTCATAACCACCTTGTATGCAATTTTCATGAAACCTACTATCCGGTTAAGTCTGCCCTATAGTCCAGTGAGAGTCTTTAATGTGTATATATATGTATATCGACTACGTAACAATTGCATGAGTTTGACTAGGAATGCATCGTTTTATTAGGTCTTTGTTTGGGATGTAATTGAAAGGACTTGTTCGTGGGTTTTGACCCACCTTTGTAGTTATATTTTTTAGGTCCTCGTCAGTACTAGGTGTAAAGTTTGTTTCATACAGAGCAGAGACCAGTCATCACCACTCTTCTGGTGTTATCGACGTAGGATTCTATTTCTTGTCTTTATTGTTTAGATTCAAACAATATTTATTATTTCTAGTTTGGTTTATTATTAGGGGTTCATCTTGTTTGGATTCTTGAGTTATACTTTGGAGGTTTACGTTGATAGAGGAGTTTATTATTTATTGGATTTATTCAGGGGATTTAATAATTAATTATTATTTTAAATTTCTTTTTAGCAAAATTTTTATTTATTATTTATCCTCTTGTATTTTGGGTTCGTTTATTACTTAATTGTTTGATATCCCCTGATTTTGTGCGCGAATCTGATCAACCCGTGTATTTGATATTGGGGAGTATGACAGTGGGTCTATTTTTGTAATTTCAATGGGGTTTTCTTGATAAATATTAAAAAAATTAAAGTATAAAATACAAAAAAAAATAATAATAATAATAATAATAATTCAATTGAGGCGAATTATAATTTTAATGGGGGCATCTTTATAAATTCTCAAAAATGAATTTAGGACCTATGTGTAGATATATGGAATACTATCCAGAGAGATCTATGTAATTCTTGTTGAGATACCCTCAGAGGTTGGACTGAAACTTTATTGATTTTAGGTGATTGACATAATTAAACATGTGGCTTTTGTTTTAATAACACATCAAAACATTTTGGTTGTATGTGTTTCATTAAGAAATGTGATCCAAGTTATAGTCTTATGTTGGTGTGATAAATTTATTATTATTAGTTAGCTGTCTTATGCGCATAAGTGCATAATTATTTGTTGATAGGGATAGATTTGTAGTTAATTATTAGTTAGTTTTCCTGTGCATAATGCCCAGGTACACAAGTATATTATTGTGTTAAGTTCTGGTTGAATGCATTGCTTATAGAAATTGAAAACATAATGTGAATATATGTTGTGGTTATCATCTCATTTTAATGAAAATTCTGCACTTATATAGTTTTTTTTTTTTAGTGTGAAACCTTATGTATAAGGGGTCTCGCATTTGAAAGTTCGCCAAAGATCTCTTAGAATTTTGGAAATCTAAGGACAGGCTGAAA
This sequence comes from Cornus kousa, assembly GCA_025631255.1. Lineage (NCBI taxonomy): Eukaryota > Viridiplantae > Streptophyta > Magnoliopsida > Cornales > Cornaceae > Cornus > Cornus kousa. The sequence goes on along the minus strand of JAOTQH010266747.1, from coordinate 908 downwards.
TCCACACTTATATAATTATATATATATATATATATATATAGTTTTGTGAAAATGATATTGCAACATTGAATATAGAAAAATGAGAAAAGGGTAAAGTGTAGAAAACCCCCTCTAATATATAGACTTTGTGCAAAACTAATCCCTACTTTTTGAAAAAGTGCATGCAAGTCCACAAAATTCAAAAAAGGTGCATAACTAGTCCCTCTGACCACTTTTAAAACTGAAAACCCATTTTACCCTTTTGTTTCCCATTTTGCCCCTCACCATTTGTGCATAAAAGACCCTCTATCTTTCTCTCTTTACACACAGACATATGAATTTGTATTAGGTATTATGACATTCACATTTCATGAAGTTGCACACATGATTGTCTACCCGTCCACCTAATGCCCGTCCACCTAATGCTTGACTCTGGTTATAGGAGATTCAGAAAGCACAAATTGATTCTCCAATCCCATAAATTTGATCATCACATTCGGACTTCATCCTAATACCAAGTCATTATTGCATTAATTATTGTCCACTTAACAAGAATAAAATATGATTTTTTTTTGAAGAAGTCCAAGATTGAATTGGTCACGAGGGCAAAGGATTTAATTTAAGCTATATGTTAAAATTAATGAACAGGCATGCAGTGGAAAAAGAAAAAGAAATATGTAAAACAAACATTTTCTAGCATGCGTATACAAACACATGGCCGATTCAGTGTACTCTCTAGTTTAAATGGGGCGAAACAAAGTACTAATTTTAGTGGAAAAATGGTTAGAAATTTAAATTTCCTATACAGGTATGAGTGTAATGTCTTGTATCTCACTAAATACACATGCATATATGGAAGTGTAGCTCGCTGGATGATCACCGAAGTGGGTCTCATTTGCTTGAACTGTTTGTTGTAGTTTGGAGCTTTC
>JAOTQH010266736.1:0-10926 GCA_025631255.1 Cornus kousa | reverse complement strand
AATAGTATATACAATTACACAACACACTCTTTCTAAATATTCTCCATCAAAACCATACAATTTGTTTGTTTCAAGTTCCCATTAGAGAGAGTAATAATGGGGAGAAAATTGTTTTGTAATAATAAGACAGGGTTGAAGAAAGGGCCATGGACTATTTTTGAAATTCCATGGATTATATTTAGGTCCAATTTAGGTCGGATGGATCTGTTGATATGACTCAATGGATCTAAAACAAGCTACCGTACATTTGTAAAAGCTGAGCACTGATCTGGCAACAGTTGTTATCGTACAACTTGGACTTGTTTGAATCAATTGAAACCCATTTCATTTTTTATATTTTTAAATAAATAATAATAATCATATGTTCTATAATTATAGTTAAAATTGAATGAAAATAAAAAAATCTAACATCATTCTAACGGAATTGATTCCAGTTTGAATATTCACTTTAGAGAGAGACTAAATGCCCCCAAATCTCCATCTATGGGTGTTTCTCGCCCTTTCGGGTGGCTTGGTTTTGATCGACACTTTATTCTGCACTCACGACTCGTCCCCTAAGATCACATTCAAAACTGAGACAGACAATTCTACAAGATTCACACATAAAGAAAATCTGAATGACTGATAGAAACTTTAAGAGTTAAGCAATTAGATTTAAAATGAAGATAGGACACCTTTCACATATCCTTCTTTTAGTCGTTCTCCCACTGTCAAACCCGTTGGCCATATAAATTTCTTTTCATAACCCAATCATGGTTCACTATTTACACTCGGGGCAATTTTTCATGAGAATCATCATTCTCCCACCAAGAAATAATTTTTCATGAAATAATTTTTGAGCTTTCATAGCCTCTAAACGGTAGACCCCATTACAACATAAACAAAGCCCTCTCTGATTAACGATGGTTGCTTAGCACAGAGAGCTTTTACATTCAAGCTATCATTACGTTGAGAAATCACACTCTAAAATTTGCATGCTATAGGTCAAAACTCTTAAAACTAGGGCAGTTTAATTTTGAAGATGGGTTAGTACATAAAACCTTCACTGAGCATCTGTTTAAGCAGCCATTGAATCTTTTCACTATCCCTAAATCTAGCTCACATTGCCGTCCAAAAAAAGGAAGGATTGAAAGTGATCACAGAGTCATAGAATATACTAAAATATTATAGTAATTATAGTGACTAGACTATAATTACAGCCTCCTCTTAACCTCTTCTGCATCCTCTGCGTGGGGACTCATACTAGCAGCGTCATCGGCAAGGGAGATTCAATCATCCGCGAAGAGATCGACACAAGGATCCGCATCATCGAGAGCAGGTCATTGTAATCGATACCGATTCAACCAAGAAAGAAAGTAGTTCCAGTGTTCATGGAAGCAGAATACCGAATTATTTTGATGCCAATGGTAGAGAATCAGTGAATTCAAGCGCGAATTGGAACGGGGAGGGCTAGGGGTTGCCGTCGCTAACAGGCACTGGTGATATAACCTTGACAGTATGTTGGTTTCACGCGTTCTTATTTGGAATTAGATGAGGCTTCACTTGATTGAAAATAATAGGTCCGAGAACCAAGAACAAGTTCGTGAACCCAGATTAAGGTCTCGACAATCCCTAGAGTTACAGATAAACAACAATTATAGTTTAGGGATAAATTGAGGGCACCCTGCCACAACAGTACCTTACAGTAAGGTACGTGTTCCAAGAAGAAAGGATGAGAAGCACATTTTTTCTCCTAGCCCAGTTGATGTTGTTGTATTAGATTCAAAAAGTAGTACCGCAACTCGAGTTATAGATTAAAAAAACTATAGTTTAGAGATAAATTGAGGGCGGGCCCTGCCGAAGCACATTTTTTTCTCCTATAGCCCAGTTGATGTTGCTGCAATCCCTAATCAGAGCACCTGCATATGTAATAATCCAGATTAAAGACCATAGTTCAAGCATGCATCAAAATTCAAGGCTTAGTTTTGGTGAGAGTAATAAATGTTTCTTCTTTCTTCTTTTCAAGGATGAGTTTTGGAGAGAATAATAAAGTCATTATCAAAGGCCCAAGCCACACTAACGCGTTAGAGGTCTTTTGGAGCCCTAGGCGTGCAATTGAAAAATTAATTTACTATTAAAGCATTCATATCTAATATCTCTTCATATTATTTCATTTCAATGTTTGCAATGAAGCCCCACAATACATTACAGCACCAGCAATTGTCAGCTTCAGTGGCATCTCCTGCCACCCTAAAAGTGAGTTGCAAGGTCAAGTCATGTAGGGAAGTAGTTGTACACACCTTAATAATCAATGTACAGATATGTATGTTTGCATATATATATATACGTTAATCTATGAGCATCACACTCTTAACTCTAATCAGTTCCAGAGCCAATCAAGCCAGTTTAGATTTTCATATCTACTACAGCTCTTTGTAGAATTTATCATCACATTATAATGATCACATTCTAATGCAAAGGAAATGTGATTAATCTTTCATTCCCTGAAGAAAAATACTATTTGTACGGTACTACGATCTAATTTAATCTAATACTAAAACATATATACACAGAGACATGTCTATGCGTGTGTGAGTGTATATATATTATGTATAAATAAGAGAATTTTTTGTAGCGCTACACCGCCCATGCAGGAAATGAGAAAGCAAATAAAATTGCTTTTATTGTATGCACACAAATACTTAATTTACCTTTTCAAATTTAGACTCCATTTGTTTGGACGTAAAATATATTTCAGAAAATATTTTTTTATTTTCTGGTGTTTGGTTGTTGTAAAATATTTACAAGGAAAAAAAATATTAAAATTTAACAAAAATAATTTATCTATAAATTTTCGACAAGTTATTTTACATACCCAATGGACTCGACCTCAACCTCGACGTAAACCTTTGCCAAACACCAAAAAACTAAAAATAAAAAAATATTCTACTTGAAAAAAATATAAAATTTTTCAAAAAGAATATTTTACGTCGTAACAAACGGAGCCTAAAAGGAGTTTAAATTTAGAGTAAATCAAGAAATTAATCCAACAAACCAAAGAGATCAAATATATATGGACATTCATATTTTCCAAAGAACAAAACATACACAAATCCCCTACCGCGGCAATACCACATCTATGTTATCAGTTCGACTGTGTTGAGGTTAATGTGCTGTAAGTTTGTAACTCTGGTTAGTTTAATTTAACTTTGGCATTGAATATATAATATTTATCAGTTCGGCTGCAACTCAACCAAGTTCAACAAAACCTAAAATACTGTAATGGCATAATATACATCACAAAAAAATACAGAACAGAACGTAAAATTGCTGGAGAGACCATTATCCCACTGTCCCATGTTTCTCCTTTTGTTGGACTGGCTGTGCAGACCTAGAGTTTCAGTTGCCTCCTGCATTATTTTTAGAGACGAGAATATCTCCTTGTTCAATCTCAAGAATAGAGGCATCAATGAACATCAAAGTAGAGGACTCTAATGACCATTTATTCTTGCAGTGCCAGTTCGCTAGTCATATTTGGACATGGTTCTCAGACCTGTTACATTGGAACATAAATGTTTTTCATACCCTAGTTCAATTGATCGAGTGGGCTTTTATTCCTTTTGCAGCAAATACCATCAGACATAAAGTTTGTAGAAGACACATCCCTACAATTATTTGGAATATTTGTAAAGCAAGAAATTCAAGGCTCTATGATCATCCTATTCATTCAGCAGAGGATACAGCAAAATGTGCTTGGTGGAAGTTAATAGATATTATGGATTGCAGAGTGCAAGACATTAATTCTTTTTTCTATTTTAATTCCTATGTCTTTTATTTTGCTTCTTCCAGTTCCATTGCACTGCTACTGGATGTGGAATTTTCCTTTGCTGCAGTATAGTCTAGGAGGCCTTAAACTTAACTACAAAATTTAAAACATTCTAAGCAAGCCTTAAACTTAACTATAAAATTTAAAAGAAAACATAGAGTAACCAGCACAAAAAATAAAGCAAAGAAGTTGTCATTCATTTAAGATCTAGAATTGGCTCAAACTGAACCAACAACATTTCAAGATCTCTTGAAATTAAGTTTATGTTTGACCAAAAGCTTAATTTATAGGTAAATTACACCTAGACCCCTTGAGGTTAGGTCATTTTTCAGCTAGATGAAGATTTTGGTTTTAACTTTCACTTGTACCCCAATTTACTTTTTGACTTCTAATACATGTGAATTGACCATTTTACCCTCAATTTTTTAATACAATATATATATAATCTTAAATGACAAAACAACCTATATATATATATATATATTCAACACTTATATGTATATGTGTGTGTATATATTAGGGATGGCAATTTGACCCGCCCCCGCGGTTACCCGCCCCGCCCCATTTTTGGCAGTTTTGGGGGACCGTTTTGCTTGTTTGGGCAGGGATGGTTTGATGTACTAAAAACTCGCGCCAGTTTGGTGTAGGGGCCGGGGGGGTCGCCCCACCCCATCCCGTTTAGAACACATAGATATATATATATCACCCACACCATATACCACCCCCGCCGGCCCGCCGCATCACAGCTCCACCACCCACAACCACATCCGATGTCGTTATCGCTGATTGCTTTGACTAGACGCCCGTTGTTGCTTTGTCGTCGCTTGGGAACACACTGATATAAACTGGGTTTTGCTACTTGGAGCTCGCCGGAATTGAGTTTGGTTTCGCCGACACTAGGAGCTCGTCGGAATTGGGTTCTGTCGTTCGTCGTCGGAGAAGAACTGGGTTTCGTTAAGCCTGTAATTCGAATTGAGTTTGGTTTTGCCGACTATAGTCTATTGTTCTGATAGGAGGGTTTGTGTGTATTTGTATATCTGTGTGTGAGGGTTTGTGAGAAATGAGGGAGCGAGAAAAAGAGAGGTAGAGAGAAAAAGAGGAAGGTTCACAGAGGCGGGGGGCAATGGGTAATTTGGTCACAAAAATAATCAATGAGGTCAAAGGGTAGTATAGTCCTTTAACACTTCAAAAGTCCTCTGGCTTGATATTTGGGGTGTAAGTGAAATGCTAAATCACTAATTCAAATATAAGTGAAAACTAAAACCAAAATGTTCATATAGGAGTAATATGACCTAATCACAAGGGGTCTAGGTGTAATTTACCTTAATTTATATATATGAAGCAACAAGAAACAATGAAACCAACCTGCTTTCACTTTAGCACATACTCTCTACTTCATTCCATCACTAAATTGTAGTTTTTTTTTTTTTTTGGGCAACTTATTCCTCACTAATTCCCTACAAGAAATTATTGTATGTATGAGAATCATTTTGCAAGTATACACAAAACAAAAATTGAAAAATGTTAGGTGTTACGTTTCTTGGAAGGTTGAATTGTAATAGCCATCCACGATTTCCGAAAAAGATTTGGGGATATAATTCAGAAATACATCGAAGAGAGCCATCTCCACTCTTATGTGATCAACACCACCCACTGTTAACAGTGGGTGGTGTTGATCACATAAGAGTGGAGATGGCTCTCTTCGATGTATTTCTGAATTATATCCCCAAATCTTTTTCGGAAATCGTGGATGGCTATTACAATTCAACCTTCCAAGAAACGTAACACCTAACATTTTTCAATTTTTGTTTTGTGTATACTTGCAAAATGATTCTCATACATACAATAATTTCTTGTAGGGAATTAGTGAGGAATAAGTTGCCCAAAAAAAAAAAAAAACTACAATTTAGTGATGGAATGAAGTAGAGAGTATGTGCTAAAGTGAAAGCAGGTTGGTTTCATTGTTTCTTGTTGCTTCATATATATAAATTAAGGTAAATTACACCTAGACCCCTTGTGATTAGGTCATATTACTCCTATATGAACATTTTGGTTTTAGTTTTCACTTATATTTGAATTAGTGATTTAGCATTTCACTTACACCCCAAATATCAAGCCAGAGGACTTTTGAAGTGTTAAAGGACTATACTACCCTTTGACCTCATTGATTATTTTTGTGACCAAATTACCCATTGCCCCCCGCCTCTGTGAACCTTCCTCTTTTTCTCTCTACCTCTCTTTTTCTCGCTCCCTCATTTCTCACAAACCCTCACACACAGATATACAAATACACACAAACCCTCCTATCAGAACAATAGACTATAGTCGGCAAAACCAAACTCAATTCGAATTACAGGCTTAACGAAACCCAGTTCTTCTCCGACGACGAACGACAGAACCCAATTCCGACGAGCTCCTAGTGTCGGCGAAACCAAACTCAATTCCGGCGAGCTCCAAGTAGCAAAACCCAGTTTATATCAGTGTGTTCCCAAGCGACGACAAAGCAACAACGGGCGTCTAGTCAAAGCAATCAGCGATAACGACATCGGATGTGGTTGTGGGTGGTGGAGCTGTGATGCGGCGGGCCGGCGGGGGTGGTATATGGTGTGGGTGATATATATATATCTATGTGTTCTAAACGGGATGGGGTGGGGCGACCCCCCCGGCCCCTACACCAAACTGGCGCGAGTTTTTAGTACATCAAACCATCCCTGCCCAAACAAGCAAAACGGTCCCCCAAAACTGCCAAAAATGGGGCGGGGCGGGTAACCGCGGGGGCGGGTCAAATTGCCATCCCTAATATATACACACACATATACATATAAGTGTTGAATATATATATATATATATAGGTTGTTTTGTCATTTAAGATTATATATATATTGTATTAAAAAATTGAGGGTAAAATGGTCAATTCACATGTATTAGAAGTCAAAAAGTAAATTGGGGTACAAGTGAAAGTTAAAACCAAAATCTTCATCTAGCTGAAAAATGACCTAACCTCAAGGGGTCTAGGTGTAATTTACCTATAAATTAAGCTTTTGGTCAAACATAAACTTAATTTCAAGAGATCTTGAAATGTTGTTGGTTCAGTTTGAGCCAATTCTAGATCTTAAATGAATGACAACTTCTTTGCTTTATTTTTTGTGCTGGTTACTCTATGTTTTCTTTTAAATTTTATAGTTAAGTTTAAGGCTTGCTTAGAATGTTTTAAATTTTGTAGTTAAGTTTAAGGCCTCCTAGACTATACTGCAGCAAAGGAAAATTCCACATCCAGTAGCAGTGCAATGGAACTGGAAGAAGCAAAATAAAAGACATAGGAATTAAAATAGAAAAAAGAATTAATGTCTTGCACTCTGCAATCCATAATATCTATTAACTTCCACCAAGCACATTTTGCTGTATCCTCTGCTGAATGAATAGGATGATCATAGAGCCTTGAATTTCTTGCTTTACAAATATTCCAAATAATTGTAGGGATGTGTCTTCTACAAACTTTATGTCTGATGGTATTTGCTGCAAAAGGAATAAAAGCCCACTCGATCAATTGAACTAGGGTATGAAAAACATTTATGTTCCAATGTAACAGGTCTGAGAACCATGTCCAAATATGACTAGCGAACTGGCACTGCAAGAATAAATGGTCATTAGAGTCCTCTACTTTGATGTTCATTGATGCCTCTATTCTTGAGATTGAACAAGGAGATATTCTCGTCTCTAAAAATAATGCAGGAGGCAACTGAAACTCTAGGTCTGCACAGCCAGTCCAACAAAAGGAGAAACATGGGACAGTGGGATAATGGTCTCTCCAGCAATTTTACGTTCTGTTCTGTATTTTTTTGTGATGTATATTATGCCATTACAGTATTTTAGGTTTTGTTGAACTTGGTTGAGTTGCAGCCGAACTGATAAATATTATATATTCAATGCCAAAGTTAAATTAAACTAACCAGAGTTACAAACTTACAGCACATTAACCTCAACACAGTCGAACTGATAACATAGATGTGGTATTGCCGCGGTAGGGGATTTGTGTATGTTTTGTTCTTTGGAAAATATGAATGTCCATATATATTTGATCTCTTTGGTTTGTTGGATTAATTTCTTGATTTACTCTAAATTTAAACTCCTTTTAGGCTCCGTTTGTTACGACGTAAAATATTCTTTTTGAAAAATTTTATATTTTTTTCAAGTAGAATATTTTTTTATTTTTAGTTTTTTGGTGTTTGGCAAAGGTTTACGTCGAGGTTGAGGTCGAGTCCATTGGGTATGTAAAATAACTTGTCGAAAATTTATAGATAAATTATTTTTGTTAAATTTTAATATTTTTTTTCCTTGTAAATATTTTACAACAACCAAACACCAGAAAATAAAAAAATATTTTCTGAAATATATTTTACGTCCAAACAAATGGAGTCTAAATTTGAAAAGGTAAATTAAGTATTTGTGTGCATACAATAAAAGCAATTTTATTTGCTTTCTCATTTCCTGCATGGGCGGTGTAGCGCTACAAAAAATTCTCTTATTTATACATAATATATATACACTCACACACGCATAGACATGTCTCTGTGTATATATGTTTTAGTATTAGATTAAATTAGATCGTAGTACCGTACAAATAGTATTTTTCTTCAGGGAATGAAAGATTAATCACATTTCCTTTGCATTAGAATGTGATCATTATAATGTGATGATAAATTCTACAAAGAGCTGTAGTAGATATGAAAATCTAAACTGGCTTGATTGGCTCTGGAACTGATTAGAGTTAAGAGTGTGATGCTCATAGATTAACGTATATATATATATGCAAACATACATATCTGTACATTGATTATTAAGGTGTGTACAACTACTTCCCTACATGACTTGACCTTGCAACTCACTTTTAGGGTGGCAGGAGATGCCACTGAAGCTGACAATTGCTGGTGCTGTAATGTATTGTGGGGCTTCATTGCAAACATTGAAATGAAATAATATGAAGAGATATTAGATATGAATGCTTTAATAGTAAATTAATTTTTCAATTGCACGCCTAGGGCTCCAAAAGACCTCTAACGCGTTAGTGTGGCTTGGGCCTTTGATAATGACTTTATTATTCTCTCCAAAACTCATCCTTGAAAAGAAGAAAGAAGAAACATTTATTACTCTCACCAAAACTAAGCCTTGAATTTTGATGCATGCTTGAACTATGGTCTTTAATCTGGATTATTACATATGCAGGTGCTCTGATTAGGGATTGCAGCAACATCAACTGGGCTATAGGAGAAAAAAATGTGCTTCGGCAGGGCCCGCCCTCAATTTATCTCTAAACTATAGTTTTTTTAATCTATAACTCGAGTTGCGGTACTACTTTTTGAATCTAATACAACAACATCAACTGGGCTAGGAGAAAAAATGTGCTTCTCATCCTTTCTTCTTGGAACACGTACCTTACTGTAAGGTACTGTTGTGGCAGGGTGCCCTCAATTTATCCCTAAACTATAATTGTTGTTTATCTGTAACTCTAGGGATTGTCGAGACCTTAATCTGGGTTCACGAACTTGTTCTTGGTTCTCGGACCTATTATTTTCAATCAAGTGAAGCCTCATCTAATTCCAAATAAGAACGCGTGAAACCAACATACTGTCAAGGTTATATCACCAGTGCCTGTTAGCGACGGCAACCCCTAGCCCTCCCCGTTCCAATTCGCGCTTGAATTCACTGATTCTCTACCATTGGCATCAAAATAATTCGGTATTCTGCTTCCATGAACACTGGAACTACTTTCTTTCTTGGTTGAATCGGTATCGATTACAATGACCTGCTCTCGATGATGCGGATCCTTGTGTCGATCTCTTCGCGGATGATTGAATCTCCCTTGCCGATGACGCTGCTAGTATGAGTCCCCACGCAGAGGATGCAGAAGAGGTTAAGAGGAGGCTGTAATTATAGTCTAGTCACTATAATTACTATAATATTTTAGTATATTCTATGACTCTGTGATCACTTTCAATCCTTCCTTTTTTTGGACGGCAATGTGAGCTAGATTTAGGGATAGTGAAAAGATTCAATGGCTGCTTAAACAGATGCTCAGTGAAGGTTTTATGTACTAACCCATCTTCAAAATTAAACTGCCCTAGTTTTAAGAGTTTTGACCTATAGCATGCAAATTTTAGAGTGTGATTTCTCAACGTAATGATAGCTTGAATGTAAAAGCTCTCTGTGCTAAGCAACCATCGTTAATCAGAGAGGGCTTTGTTTATGTTGTAATGGGGTCTACCGTTTAGAGGCTATGAAAGCTCAAAAATTATTTCATGAAAAATTATTTCTTGGTGGGAGAATGATGATTCTCATGAAAAATTGCCCCGAGTGTAAATAGTGAACCATGATTGGGTTATGAAAAGAAATTTATATGGCCAACGGGTTTGACAGTGGGAGAACGACTAAAAGAAGGATATGTGAAAGGTGTCCTATCTTCATTTTAAATCTAATTGCTTAACTCTTAAAGTTTCTATCAGTCATTCAGATTTTCTTTATGTGTGAATCTTGTAGAATTGTCTGTCTCAGTTTTGAATGTGATCTTAGGGGACGAGTCGTGAGTGCAGAATAAAGTGTCGATCAAAACCAAGCCACCCGAAAGGGCGAGAAACACCCATAGATGGAGATTTGGGGGCATTTAGTCTCTCTCTAAAGTGAATATTCAAACTGGAATCAATTCCGTTAGAATGATGTTAGATTTTTTTATTTTCATTCAATTTTAACTATAATTATAGAACATATGATTATTATTATTTATTTAAAAATATAAAAAATGAAATGGGTTTCAATTGATTCAAACAAGTCCAAGTTGTACGATAACAACTGTTGCCAGATCAGTGCTCAGCTTTTACAAATGTACGGTAGCTTGTTTTAGATCCATTGAGTCATATCAACAGATCCATCCGACCTAAATTGGACCTAAATATAATCCATGGAATTTCAAAAATAGTCCATGGCCCTTTCTTCAACCCTGTCTTATTATTACAAAACAATTTTCTCCCCATTATTACTCTCTCTAATGGGAACTTGAAACAAACAAATTGTATGGTTTTGATGGAGAATATTTAGAAAGAGTGTGTTGTGTAATTGTATATACTATT
>JAOTQH010266726.1:0-10927 GCA_025631255.1 Cornus kousa | reverse complement strand
GGCTTCATAAGCTTGAAAGCCCGTTTGAAGCCATCAGAAAGCTCAGCCAAACAGGCTCTTGGTAACCTAAATGTACAAAATACCAACTAATGTTAAAATAAGAAAATCAATTAGGTCCTCAAAATAAATTCCAACTTTGTTTAATAATATAAAATTCACACTTTAAAAATTAAAATTGAAGTTGATAACAGAAAAATTAAACTTTTTAATTTCAAGATACTACGTCCATGCTATTATCCTTTTTTTCTAGTCGGTATTCATACACACTTGTTTATTGTGAGACTTAAGCCTGACTTCCATTTAAAAAGTAAGAGACTGATACCGCTAGGTCACTGGTCAATTGGTACGTTCATGCTACCATCAAACGCAGTCCAACTAAATTTGAACTTTTATTTTGTTTTAGTTGAGGACAAGAATGAAAGCTAAAATAAGTTTCGATACGAAAAGATCAAAAATTAAATTCAATAAATTTAATTTTTTTCACATATAATACTTCTTGTTTATTCACAATAACACGGGAAGATTATTTATTTTTGAAGGTTTTTTACTTTATTCACGCATCAAATACACAGGCAGAAAAAAGGAAAGAAAAATTAAAATAAACAAAAATATTGAAACTGAAATTAAAATAAACAAGTAAAAATTCCCATCTAATTAGTTGTTTTTCCTTTTAATTTTTTTAGAAAATATATTTTAAAGGATAAATTACATAAAACTCCCCAATAGTTTGTCAGAATTATAGGGACCTCCCTTGTAGTTTGAAAAATTACTCGGACCTTCCCTACAAATGAAACTAACCTACACAGACCTCCCTTCCTAGTGATGGATCGTTAAATGCACTAACATATTGTCTAATTTACTGAAATGCTCTTAAGTTGTTATGGTAAATGACCGTAGTACCATCTGTATGTTTGAGAGAGATGAGATAGACGAAGGGTAATATGAAAATTTCAATTTATTTAGTACATGACATTAGCAAAAATAGTCTTTGACTTGCTTTGAGAAGAAAGGTCTGTGCAAGTTAGTTTCCTTTTTAAAGAAGACCTGAGTAATTTCCCAAACTATAGAGGATGTACATGTAATTATGACAAACTATATAGGAGTTCCGTGTAATTTATCCTATTTTAAAATAGCCTCTTTAGATCATAGTATTGCACAGTTACGCATCTTACATGGTAGATCCTTCTCATAACCTTTGGGTGCACTCACAGTAGCGCTGTCATCCATTCGCTCGGCACCCCTCTCTCTCTAGCTGCATACACCAAGAATGCCCGTAAGTCTCTCTCTCTGAAACTGTAAATTTCAATATGAATCCAGATCTACGATTAATAGCAGAACCTAGGGTTACACACACAAACATATACACACATGTATATATAAATTTTAATTGAGTTCATACATGGTTATGATCGGATGTGATGCAGTTTATAGAGGTGGAACCACCAAGCCCTCTCAGGTACATCATCGGAGCTGCGATCATGATGGTCGGAGTCGTTTTGCCCGTCGGTTACATGATGTTCCGTAACAAGCGCGGTCCCTCCTCTTCCTCGTACTCCAAACAGACGTAGGTGTGCCTTTCATTTCTTTAGTTTCTGCGATTTTGTTCTGTTTGACCCAAAATTGTTTAATTAATACCCAAATCATAGTTTTCACTAATTCATTTGGCAACAACAATGTGTGTACTAAATACATACCCACATATGGTTTTAGTTCAGAAGTTCTCGAGCCTAGTCAAAATTAATGTGAGAAATAATTGATTTAAAAATTGGATCAAACTAATAGAAGAGGGGTTGATTTGGATTTTCAGGAATAATTTTTTTGATATAGAGGCATTGTGAAGGCGTAGCTTTAGATTTGAATTTTAAGGATTATGAATTTGTGATACATACTCACATAGTTTTGGCAACAACATTCTTTATATATCATAATGTGTGTATTATATACATACCCATATATAGTTTTAGTTTAGAAGTTCTCAATCTTGGTGAAAACTGATTTGAGAAATTGGTTGGTTATATGTTTCCAGCATTTATATTATTATGAGAAAATTTTGATTTAAGAATTGGGCCAACCTAAGAAGATGGATTGATTTGGTTTTTCAGGAACAAAGTTTTGATATAGAGGCATTGTGAAGGCATAGCTTTAGATTTGAATTTTAGGTCCTTATTGTGGTGATGATGAAGAAGAAGAGTAAAATGAAGACCTTGACAGATCTGCACAGTGTGAATATAGATGTATTGAACTTCAAGTTCTGGCTTATGGGTTGTTCTGGTGTTCTGATTCAAATCTATAAAAGAATATTCTTGTTGTGATATTCAAATTTTCTTCTTTGTTTTTTGTTCAGGAGTTATAATGATGTTTATTATGCACTTATTTTTGCTTTAATAAAATTTGTATCTCTATTTGTGTCAATTTAACTATTGCACCTTACGGTAGATATTTTCTTGAATATTTTAGACACAGTATGATGACATTTTCTTGTTTTTATTTTGTGTTGGTATTTCTGTCTCATGTAGGTTGTCCTTTAAATCTTTTGAGTTATTACCATCAAAAGCGAGCATTCCTTACACTATGGTTAAGTCGCATTAAAATTTTATGGTTTCTTAGAAATTAGGTCAAGTACGATTGTGAAATTGATTATGGTTTGATCTGAATTTGCTCTAGAAGTAATCAATTTTGTCGTATACCCATGGCTTGAACTTTGAACCGAAATGGTTGCATGTGCTTAGAAACCTGTATTTGCTGAACTTTGAGTAGGTTTTGGCACCTTGTGGACCCAATGAGCAAAATTTGAACTAGTTTGGGTTATCCATAATTAGATTGCAGAATCTTCTAAATGATCTTTGTGCAAGGGCTTGCTCTCCAAATTGCGTAATTTTGTTATTCATCCAATTATTATGAAGAATAAGATTGAATAATTTGTTATTGACAACTTTGAATGACTGTCTTTCTTGTTTGCTGAGAAAATTGGTATTAGGTTTGGTGATTAAAATGGTTATTGTGAGAGAGTTTCAGTTTGTTGTTTCTTTTATTCAAGAAGGGAACTATTGTATTTTTATTCTTTCAATATATAAATAGGTGAGAGGTTCGGGAAACCCTAACACACTCTCATACTTCACAGAATTCCTCTGTCTTCTTTCTTTTCTTCCTCTTCCTCACTACTTCTACAGACACAAGATCCTTCAACTTTAACTATTATCATGTTTTTTTTCTCCTTTGGTATGCTACAAAAGATGTTGGGCAAATATTGTATGAGTTATTCTGTGAGAAGATATCGTATAAGTTTATTTTTCGGTAAGGAAGATACTGCATTAGTTGCAAAAGGAGGTGACTACAAATTCAGATTGTCAAGCGTTAGAACGCTGGTTCGAGTCTTTTAGTAGTTGTGCATATTCGTCCAATCCAGATTCTCCCCCCTTTCCCCACATTATTCACTGCATAATGGTGTTAAGAGACACATGATATGCCTAGAGGCAAGATTCATGGATTTTGAAGTTTAACATCCAAAAATCAAGTGTCTGAGTCTCAGTTATGTCATCTGGATGATATGTGCACAGTGCAAAGGCATGCATATTGAGGGCGAGGAGAGTGTTTGAAAAACTTTTGCAACACTTTAGTGTACTGTATACTGGTAATTTTTACACTTTATATGTAATACATGTGTTATACACTGGCTTAATAACTACAAAACCATAAAGTTATGTGGTTTATAGTTATGTTTCTGACTCTATTAGCCTAGTGATTATAAAGTGCTACATCAAATGGTGAGGTTTTACAACCCAGTTTTGTTTTCTGTTAATGTCTGGCCAAACATGAAATATATAATTATGTTTCTAATTCTATTAGCCTAGTGTGATTAAATGCACCATCAAATGGTGAGTTCTTACAATCCAGTTTCATTTTTCTGTCAATGTCAATGTCAATGTCAATGTCTAGCCAAACAGGAAATATTATTCACTATCATTCAAATGACAACATTATGCATCTGCTCTGCTGTTGTTATTCTTGATTCTATGTTTGGATCCTTGGTGAAAAGTTGCATCCTTTTGTTGATTTTATTAACATTTAAGAGTGAACAATATGTGACTTGAATTAGTGACAAATGAGGTATGATTCATACAGGGAAAAAAAAAATGTTTTTGATATAAATCAACAATTATATTACTTTAACTGAATTGTGTGTGTGACATACCATCTTTTATGGGCACTGTGGTTATGACAGCAATTGCTTTCCACCCTCATTTAACCGGGCCTGACTCTCCTGATTTGGGTCCCTCCTATCCCACCTCAGGGGAACTTGTAAAATTTGGGTATGATTGCTTGTGTCTATAGCCAGTTTTGTATTACATTTGATCCTGATAATCATGCTATTCATAGCTTCTCGGGTGTTTGTATTACATTTGATCCGGATAATCTATTCAGGACTTCTTGAGGGTTTGTTATCAAAAATGAGGTTCTTTGTATGGTTTCTCGTGAATGGAGGAGATTCTTCATTTTACTTTGTTTTGTTTTATATTTTCCAAATTGGAGGGATATCTCTGATGAGCAATTGAACTGAACTTTAGCCAGGGCCAAGTGTTAGATCATGTGCTCCAAAAATCTGCTCCTTTAGAAACAAAATGAACAAACATTCGGTAATCATTAGTGTCGTTTGGTGAATGTCGTGTCTCTCTTAACTCAGCCAACGCCTAAAGCAAATGATTAGAATCAACAGAGCATTAGGATCATTCCGTGCCCGATACTTGGTCTTTCTTCATGTCCTGCAGTTCATCCAATTGACGTAATGTGCACAACAAAAATCACTAAGAAGCCCACAAACAAGACCTTTCAGATGAGTTTAGTTCAGTTAACTAAATTCTGGCATACTGAGAAAAGCGTTTAAACAAATCCTTGTCAGTCATTTCCATAAAATCCTGATAAGAAGCTACAATAAATTTGAGCAATAAACACTTTAAGAATCAACTGAAATTTTCTGTAACACCTTCCACCCATTAAAATACAGGACAAAATCAGAGAAGATCCAATCTCAGCTAATTGTGTTGACAATTGATTCAACAGAAATCTTGCATGAGCACAAAAACATGTGATGCTGGTTGCTGCTAATCACGCCACCTCCCTAGTGCTTCTCCCATGCGGATTCTATCCCCACGTTTGATACAGAAATTGAATTCTGATTTGTCTTCTGGTGATTTTGATATGGGAGCTTGGAAGACGAGCACCACCGTCGATCCCATGTTGAAAGCAGCTACCTGAAACATATAAATGGAACAACCAAATTTGTCATTATGGCAATTACTGGAATTTTGAAATATATGGCAATAAAATAGGAAGCAACCAATTTTATGTCTTCTATCATTTCCTTTAATATACAAAAGATCAAGGGTAATCCTAATAATAAAGATAAAATTCATGTTTAGGGAACCGGAAAAAAAGAGGAAAGAAATTGTAGGCAAATGGAAAATGCCATACTCCTTTTCAAAAAATGACTACTTAGTATGGGTTCAGTTTTTGAAGTCACAATATAAGTGCATTTCTAACCTCATCCCCTTTCTTGAGCATCACACCGACACCTTCGGGTTCATACACCCGTTCTTCTGGCGGCTCCGAGTGCAGTAACTTCTTTCTCGGCCGATTTGTCCGGAGTTCTGGTTCAATGAAAAGCTGCCACATGCAAGTATTGACAAAAATCAAGTTCAGGTTATGAGGTCTAACCCCCAATAGTTTCCTATTAATCGTTGTTAATATTGATCAGTTTTGTGAACAGCATATTAAGAAAAGCTTCTTAAGCATGTATCATCATTAGACAAAGTTTACAACAATTATATATTTGATAACCAAGTCTAATACGGAAGATGTACATTCCAGTTATATTAAAAAAGTCAAACGATTGCTGTTAATACAGTTAGCACAAGTCATATATCAGCATTTTTCTCTTTTCTTTAGTCACACTACTACGGAGTATGTCTTACCCACCCCAACCCCAAACCCAAAATAAAAAAATAAAAAAAAATCTATGTTTATAATACTACCCTTTATGACTCAAAATAATATTGTTTTTACTCTAAAAACTATAACTAAGTAATCAAAGAAGCAGCTTTGTTCCACAGGTCAATTATTTCCCACCAACATTATTATGCATTAGAGTGCAACAATCTCAGTTAATTAAGATGATCCAACAGCAACAAAACTGATTGCGTATGAGCCCAATTAAAGGGTAAGCTCATCATGCCAAAAAAAGGCTCAACCTCAATAGACCCAATATTTGTTGCACCAATTGCCGCCATTGCCATAAACCCTTCTTGCCACTGACCTTCCAGCACAACCTGGTGATATGAAAACAAAAACAATCTCTGAGACATGCGATAACGGAGATAGATAATAGTAATTAAAAGTTCACCAGAAAAGATTAAAAGAAAGGATATTGACATATAGGTATCCTTAAAACCATGAACTTGTCAGACTGTTGTGGTAGTGCTTAATTTGACATGGAGTCTATTTAATCCTTTTTTTCTGTTCCAATATCTGGCGAACTGACACGTTTGATGGACCCCATCAAGGCATTATCAATTTATCACTCATGCTGCAAATCATTTTTGTTCTAAATCCATCCAATTGGACAGCTCACAACCATTTCAGTGTCCTAACACATAATAAACACATTATAAGAAATCATTCACTCAAATATCTAATTGACAAGTGATCAGGATCAGCAAATGGTTCACGTGAATTGGTGTTGCTCACAAGGGAAATATAGCATTGGAACCATTAACTTGTATCACTTGAGTAAACATTACTTGGCTTGTCATTTGTTTTTGTTTTATAATTTCCTTCGCATTCCACCTTTTGTTGACATGTCATCAAGTTTTCCCACCCCAACACTTTTTGTGATGATAATAAAATTACTAAATATATTTAAATGGAAAACTTTGCTAGGTTCATATTAGAATGTGTTCCCCACATGTCCGAATCTTTAAAAGAATTAAAAACAATAAAAATGAGGGGTCAAAAAGCAAATATTCTATATATTGTTCATTGGACTCATTAGAAGTTAAAAAAGGCAAATCGGAATTACTCTTTCATTCTCAACGTAGAGGTTTCTGATTGTTCTTACAGCGCGCTCGTTGACAGGGAAAAGGCGACCTGTAAAGGAAATGGGAACATATTCAAATACTTAATGAACAAATTACTAGGCAGTTTAAAATTTTGGTTTCCATGGAAGAGAGAATCAAGGATATATCTAAAAGCAATGATTACCAACGGGCCAATGGCCTAGCGGTATCAACCTCTTACCTCCCAAAGGGAGGTCAGGGGTTCAAGTCTCAGAAGAGACAAGTGTGTGTGAGTACCAACTAGGAAAAAAGAAGAAGCAATGATTGCATATTATTCTTGAATACCATATCAACTGACTCCAAGGTAGAACTCACTACAAAACAAGGAGTTTTCTATTCATACTCTTTTGGGTTGGACATGTCACCTCACTTTTTATTCTTTATTCTCCAACCACTATTCACTATCTATTTCAATCTTAGAAAGAAATATAAAGAGGGTGAACATAAAATATGAACAGACAAAAAGACAGGACACAAAAGATGCCAAGGAACTTCAACAATTTCAATAAAAAATAAAGCAACATATGTGCATATATTGGACCTAGCATAAATGGACCATTTCCTCACTGTGTTCGGATATTTTGAGTTACCTCAACAAAGACAACGAAGATAAGTTTACCTGGAAAATGTCGACGAACAAGAACATTCCAGTCAGAAGGAGAATGTATACGGTGATAGTCTCCAGGCTTCAAGTAAAGTACACAGTAAAAAATGCCTTTCATCGGGCTGCTGCAATTAAATTTTATGCATAAGTTGACTTGCATTCTGATTTATATCAGAAAGCAATTAGCAATAACAGAGAAAATTGGCCCAGTGTTGAAATACAGTCCAATATAAATTAAATATCTACTTACAGACAAAAATGCAAACTAATTGGATCATGAATTATTTTGTAGTGATTTATGTTCTTCCCATATCATTTATTGTGGTACACATACAGCTTCTTAAGAGATATGGTACAAGATTAATTATATCAACACCAGAAAGATGTGATGATTTCATAGAACTCAAGTGCCAAGGTCACCTTAAACCATAGTATCTAAAATGAAATTTCAGCATTAAGACCAAATAATTAAAGCAATATATAAGTTTCATGGCAATGATTAATAAAAATGTAGAATTAATGCATAATAACATAAAAGTCTTAATTTTTACCACAGCATATCATCAAATAGAAGCAATAAAGTATATGCATAATTCAGTAATAAATAAAATATTTAATTGTTTCACAATCGGATGAAGAGGAAACGGATTAATTTCCAAGCTGGTTATGGATTTCAAGAACTGGAGCACTATAAATGAAGACATTTTTTTTTTTTTTTTTTAAATAAAAATATCAAAAAAAAAAATGCACGAGATGCGCAACCTGATTGCACTTCAATGTACACAAAGGAGACCAAGTCCAACCCAAACTCTGGACATTGGAATCGTTCTCTGAAAGCCACAAAAATAATGAATCAGCACATCACTTCTTCAGCTTATAATCAGGAGTTTCTTCCCATCAAAAGAGTGCTTGTTCTGCTTCAGACAGACCACCTTTTGTAAGGCTGCAAGTAAGACTGTCTAAACCGATCTTTAGGCTGCTTAAGCTCCACTATGCTGAACAAAAAAATTCTTAACCTCGTCATGAGATCCCAAACTTATGTAACTTGAACCCAGCTACAGTGTGTTCTCAAGCAAATTCATGCTTGGTTTGTGAGAAATATTACCTTTTAACTTTTGGGTCAATTACAACACCACCCCCTGAGGTTTATCTTATTTACAGTCATAAACAAGTTGACCCATTTTTTAACAATGACACCCCCTCAGGTTTAATAAAATTAACAAAGACACCCCTAATAGTCACTACACATGGTGAATTGACATTGCTACCCTTGACCTATTTGAAAAATGGAATTAATTATTTTTTAATCTTTAAAATTTATTTTTCTTGGACCAAACTACCCTTTTAAATAGGTCAAATTATCCTCACCCTTCCTTCTTCACCACTACCTAATCCGCGCCGCCACATTACCAGGTCCAGAGATCAAAAAGACACAACGGAACCCTTCATGTTCATTCTCTTTGACAACATGAGACCCATAAAGAGAACCCAAGTCAGCCGAAGTTGTTATTGAAGATCAATCGGACTAGCTGTACTGCTGTAGTCTCAATTGTCGCTAGAAAGAAACCTGATCGGACTGAGGATTGATTGTAGTTGAAGTCTCCATTGTTACCGGACTGAAGATCCATTTAATTCGATGAGAGCACAGAGCTACAGTGACCTCAACCATGGGTTCCAAAAAACCCAATAACTTTAGCGATTGTCCACATTGCCCGGTGAGAGCTTTAGAACACATCTGGGTTCAGTGAAGACAAATCCAACTGGTGACAGCCGCAACATAGATTTGAGAGTTGCTGCTAAATTGATATATATAAATATATAAGATATATAACCGTGAGAGACCAAAAAGCTCATCAACGTGTCGCTGGTATGAGCCCAGAAACTTCAGCAATCTATTAACTGGTGAGAACAGTTCTGGCAATACCCAACAGCTATCATTGAATCCCGTGAAAGATTCAAATAACAGTTAAAAAATGATGTGGCATACACAGTGTTGCGCTTGGAACCGATGATGGATCGGTACTCGTCGATGGTTAAGAGGTTGTAGATGATGATGGCAACGGCAGGTGTCAAACTGGGCTACTGGGAGTGATGTTGGTTGCGGCGGTCTCACCAATTAATCACGTGGTAATGATAGGAGAATTTTTTCCTAGATATTGTGGTGGTGGCTGTGATGAGTAGTGGTGGCAAGAGGTGAAGTAATCCGATGAGATGGTGGCCATGGGTTAGGTGAAAGAGATGGTGGCCGTGATTATAGTTGAAGACAGATAGTGGCGACAGAGAGAGGGGAAGAGAAGGGGTGGACGACTAGGCT
Source organism: Cornus kousa (assembly GCA_025631255.1). Classification (NCBI taxonomy): domain Eukaryota; kingdom Viridiplantae; phylum Streptophyta; class Magnoliopsida; order Cornales; family Cornaceae; genus Cornus; species Cornus kousa. Next base: position 900 of record JAOTQH010266726.1, on the reverse strand, counting down.
TGAAAACCCTAATAAGTGTGGACAATGTTGTCATTTTACAAGTTGAGATTTTTTTTTATTATTTTTATTATTAAAATGAATTATATGTTAAAGGGCAATATCGTATTTTCTAACCTTTTAAGGACTTGTTTGGTTGAAAATTTTGACAGGGGGCGTCATTGTTCAAAAAAATGCTAACTTGTATATGGTTGTTATTATGGCAAACCTCAGGGGGTGTCATTGTAATTAACCGTTAACTTTTTTATTACTTCATACTTATATTATATTCATCACTTACATTAAGCATGTGCAGGTATCAATCACTTAAAAGAACAACCCTTTATCAATGAATGGATATAAATAATTTCAAAATCAGACAAAAAATATTAGCCTTGTGTTTACAAGCCAAGTGTACCATTACTCAAGCTAAACTTGTTTAATAACTATGGCTCGGGTTTCAATCAGGTGAAAAAAGAACTGTTAAAGCAGTTGTACTTGTGACAAGCTGGGCATGTCCTGCTCAAACTTGATTCGGGCATGTCTCATAAAACAATATTTCTTTATATTTCTTATTATATAAGATAATATTGTTTGTTCATAAGCACTGCAGTGCAGCCGTCCACACAGACCTAAATCTCCTACCAACGCTAACACTAGGACATGACTCCAGCACCCCAATCACTTGCCCATAATGACTGACTCCAGACAAGGAGATAATCATTATAAAAGATATGATTACTGTAAAAGAGAATAAATCCTTAGAAAGTTCAAAAACCTGGAAATGAAAGAGAACCAACATACTGCATGGCAAATCTAGACCTACTAGCACATTGATATGAACTTCTTAGAATTTTTTTTAATTTTTTTTTTGATAAGTAAAATTCATTGAAGAGCGCCCAAACGGGGAATGTGGCACAGAAC